>JADLZK010011346.1:0-15912 GCA_015847255.1 Hyparrhenia diplandra | reverse complement strand
GGATGGTTATTCTTTTAAGAGTGAAAATAATGGTTGTGTGATCTCTAAAGATGGCATGTTTGTGGCTTACGCATCCATTGTGAATGGGTTATTTATTTTAAATCTTGATGATGCACCTGTTTGTAATATAACCGCTAAAAAGGCCTCGGCTTAATGAGTTAAGTCCTACCTATATGTGGCATTGTCGTTTGGGTCATATAAGTGAAAATCGCATGAAGAGGCTCCATTCTCGATGGGCTTCTAAGTTCGTTTGATTTTGAATCATACGAGACATGTGAGGCTTGCCTTCTAGGCAAAAATGACCAAGGCGCCTTTCACGAGGTTTTCCGAGAGGGCAGCAGACTTGTTGGAACTTGTACATACCGATGTATGCGGACCAATGAGTACGATTGGCTAGAGGCGGATTCCAATACTTCATTACTTTCACCGATAATTTTAGTAGATATGGTTATGTCTACTTAATGAAGCATAAGTCTTAGACTTTTGAAAAGTTCAAAGAGTTTCAAAATGAAGTAGAGAATCAACGTGGCAAGAAAATAAAGGCCTTGCGATCTGATCATGGAGGCGAATATTTGAGTCACGCAATTTAGCAATCATCTAAAGAGTTGCGAGAATTGTTCCATAGCTTACGCCGCTGGAACACCTCGAGAGAAACGGTGTGTCCGAGCGACGTAATTGGACTTTGTTGGACATGGTTCGGTCTATGATGAGCCGGTCGGACCTACCATTATCGTTTTGGGGATATGCTCTAGAAAGCGACCGCTTTCACATTAAATAGGGTGCCATCTAAGTCCGTAGTTAAGACACCATATGAGATGTGGACTGTAAGAGTCCCATTTGTCTTTTCTAAAGATTTGGGGTTGTGAAGTTTATGTCAAACGACTTCAATCAGACAAACTAACACCCAAGTCGGAAAAGTGTTTTTTAGTGGGATACCCTCGAAGGAAACTTTAGGGTATTACTTTTACAACCGATCGGAGGGCAAAGTGTTTGTTGCTCGAACGGTGTTTTCTTAGAGAAAAGAGTTTCTCAAAAGAGACAAGAGTGGTCAAAAGGTGTATCTTGAAGAAGTTCAAGATGAGCCATTGGGTCAAGACTCTACGGTGATGCTAGTGTAGCGAGAACAAGTTGAGATACCTATGGCAAAGTTAACACCGCCACTACCACGAAGATTAGCTAGACTCCGTGAGTTGCATGGGGATGTGTTATTGTTAGACGATGACGAACCTATGACATATGCGGAAGCAATGATGGACCCAGATTCTGAGAAATGGCAAAGTGCCATGAGATCCGAGATAGATTCCATGGGAAACAATCAAGTTTGGAACTTGGTTGACCCGCGATGGGGTTAGACCCATTGAGTGCAAGTGGATCTATAAAAGAAAAGGGATATGGACGGAAATGTTCACGTCTATAAAGCTCGACTTGTCGCAAAAGGGTTTTCGGCAAGTTCAAGGAGTTGACTACGACGAGACCTTCTCGCCAATGGCGATGCTTAAATCGATCCGGATCATTCTAGCAATCGCCCGCTCATTTTGATTATGAGATATGATAGATGGATGTCAAAACGACCTTTCTAAATGGAAATTTGGATGAGGACGTATATGATACAGCCCGAAGGTTTTGTTGATCCTAAGAATGCTGGAAAAATATGCAAGCTTAAGAAGTCCATTTATGGGTTAAAGCAAGCATCTCGGAGTTGGAACATTCGTTTTGATGAAGAGGTCAAAGCTCTTGGCTTTCGTCGATGAATGAAGAAGAACCTTGTGTATACAAGAAGGAAAAGTGGGAGCGCTTGTTGTGTTTCTAATCTTGTATGTGGATGACATACTGTTGATTGGGAATGACATTCCAATGTTGCAATCTGTGAAGACTTCACTGAATAATATATTTTCTATGAAGGATTTGGGAGAAGCAGCTTACATTTTGGGCATAAAGATCTATAGAGATAGATCGAAGAGGCTAATAGGATTAAGCCAAGATACGTACATTGACAAGGTGTTGAAACGGTTCAACATGGAACAGTCTAAGAAAGGGTTCCCGCCTATGTCACATGGTATGCGTTTTAGCAAGAAACAAATATTCCTTTGATCAGCGATGAGCGAGAGCGCATGAGTCGTTCCATACGCCTCTAAGTAGGTTGGTTCCATCATGTACGCCATGATATGTACATGCCCGATGTCTCATATGCTCTAAGTGTTATGCGGCGGTACCAAAGCTGATCCAGGTGAGAGTCACTTTTGGACACTTGTTAAAAATATTCTTAAGTACTTGAGAAGGACTAAAGATATGTTCCTAATCTATGGAGGTGAGGAGGAGCTCGTTGTAAATTGTTACACCGATGCTAGCTTCCAAACCCGACACGAATGATTCACAATCTCAATCGGGATATTTGTTCATAATAAATGGTGGTGCATGGGTTGGAAAAGTTCCAAGCAGGAAACGGTGACCGATTCTACAGCCAGGCCGAGTACATAGCAACCTTACGGGCGCGAAAGGAAGGTGTTTGGATGAGGAAGTTCCTCATTGAGCTTGGTGTGTTTCCGAATGCAAGCGCCCATTGAACCTTCATTGTGACAATAGTGGCGCAATTGCAACAGGCTAAGGAGCCGAGGATCACCATAAGAACAAACATGTATCTGCGAAAATTTCACCTCATTCGAGAGTTCATCAAACGGGGTGAGATCAAGATATGCAAGATACATACGGATTTGAATGTTGCAAATCCTTTGACGGCTGGGCTCTTCCACGACCCTAAGCATGAGGCGCACATGAGAGATATGGGTATTAGATATCTTCAAGATTAACTCTAGTGCAACTGGAGATTGTTGGGAATATGCCCTAGAGATAATCATAGAGATGATTGTATCACCTTGTATCCATGATATATTATGTGTTCATGAATATCCATTAAAGACAACTTGTATCGATTGGCAATTATGTGAATTGTTTTGTGAGACTCTTTACTTGTATGGTTATTCTATAATTGTCCCTGGTCGGAGTTCATGTGAGGACACACATGAATATTAGATCAGCACACATATTGGTTGATGACTACGTTTCACAAGTCATAGACATGGAGATGTCAAACTAATAGTGTGGGCACATGTATGACATGGGGTTTTGGATTGACCCGACATGAGATGTTACTATTATTGTCTCTTTACACATCATGTAATGTTATGTCCTTAGACCCGAGATTGTCGTATGTACTCAAGATGTGAAACGACCTACTTAGGGACTATCAAACGTTATCCGTAATTGGGTAGCTATAAAGGTGGTCTTCGGTTTGTCGGGAAGCATCTTTGTGAGGCATAGTCAATCAAGATGGAATTGCCCCTCTCCATGAGAGAGAGATATCACTAGACCACTCAATTGATTGGATCAAGAAATGCATGGCCGTGCATTTCTTAAGTGTTAACCCACGAGGTGGACCAAATATCGTGGCAAGGGAATAACATGTATGTGAATTTGTGGTGGTTCGTCCGATATGATCATTAAGCATACACATGGGAGTTGACACGCCTTGCTAGAGGCCGCTATCGGCTATTGGTCGAGTAGGAGTACTCGGGCCATGTCTATGTGTGCATGAGCCCATAGGGTCGCACGCTTAAGGGGGAAGAAGGCCTAATTCGATATGATCCAATTAGACGAGGTTTTAGGGTTACTAATGGGCCTCCGCTCGAGCCTGCTAGGGACGCCTTATATATATGAGGTGGGTGCGGGGCTAGGTTAATCCACGCGCCACTTTGGCGGCCGCCGCTGCCCACGCCCTCGCCTCTTGCTCCTCGCGGACCTAGCAGTCCGGAGGCGCATTGCTTCCCTCCCCGCGTGTGGGATACCTCGGAGGTGCTGCATCCGGAGCACAAGGACGAACCGCGACGTGGAGGACGGACGCGAGCAATCGGTGACGGCAATCGTCGCTACGCCACATCTTCGTCCGAGGGTCGACACTTCCGCCGCACTGCTGCGTCTAGTGGTAATCCCGTGATCTATAACTAGCAGAGATCCTTGGTTTATGGGTAGAAAATTTTTGTTTTCTAGCTAGCATAGCGATCCCATATTCCTTCATTGTTACCATGCATGCTTAGTATCGTCGGCCCGATTTAGGCTATGGAGCAAGAGGGTTCTTTGTTAGATCATGAGTCGTCATGGCGGGCTAAGGTCTAGCTTGGAGCTAGTTATCGCTTTCTTTAGATTTGGCAATCTAGTGAATTCATTAAGTTACCAAGTGGTGCATGTTTCCCGCTTATTTATTTTATTATGATTGCACACACTTTTGCCCAATTTAGATTGATATGGTTCCGGTTTTATCTTTGATTAGATCTAATTGTCATCAATGCTTTCAATGTTTATTTTAGTTTGTCATTAGATCTATTTGCTTATCATAGCCAAGCTTAGATCAATCTAAGTTATTACATGTTGTGGGTTCGTATGTGTTTAGTCATGAGTCATGCGGTAGGCTAAGGTTTTGCGTGTGAGTTCCTTCTTCATAGACCACGATTGCGGCAAGCTTGCCGAATCACGCTTATGCATCTACTTGTAGCTTGCATGTGTAAGTCTACCTATCGTTAGAGTCTAGTCCGGCAAGTCAGTATCATGCGGTGGATTAGCTTGTTGCGGTGTATCATCATGCGGTGGATTGCCGTTAGGGACGAAAAGGGTTTAGGGTGGTTAGTCGGCGCGGACTAATAGGAATAGATCCCCCTCGGCTTTACTTTAGATTAGGCTTGCATTTGTACTTTATTTGTTTATGCATATATGCCTCAACGAGTAATGAGTATTTATAGATCTATTTAGATGTATGCGTGCTTTTAGCTTGTCATGGTTAGATTGTATCATGCGGTGGATTGATCTAGTTGTGGTAAGTGGTTTAGATGTAACAGTACCTTCTAGATTATAGGGCCCACATACATATATCATTGTCCCAAGGACCTCTGATAGCATGCACATGCACCGAATGATCTAGAAAGCACTATTAATTCTCCGACAGGATCTCATTACCTTCTAGATTATAGGGCCCACATACATATATCATTGTCCCAAGGACCTCTGATAGCATGCACATGCACCGAATGATCTAGAAAGCACTATTAATTCTCCGACAGATCTCATGGTCGTGCTTGTCCCGCTCAGGTCGCTTAAGGACCGTCCCGTTGGATGGCCCTTGGATCATGAACTTTGCATACTGGCCACATACTTTGGGTAAGCCCGATCTCGGGGTGTGCCGTCGAACGTATAAACCGCAAGACCGGGAGTGGAGAGATGGCGGGAGTACAAGATACCCTCGTGGGTTAAAGTCCCGTGTTGGAGGTGTATCATTCTCGGGTGGCGTGGACGCCGTCCCGCTTTTGGACGAATCGAGATGGTTGATATATGCAAGCTTAAGTGCTACATATATCGTGTGGTGAGGTATCCCCACCGGGTTACAAGCGGTTCGAATCGTCGTTGCTCCACGACAAAAGGAGACTTGATCCTCGCACCATCATCATCGAAGTTAAGTTATGGAACATTGGAGTTGGTTAAAATGATGGTTTGGATGGAAAGTAATTGCCTTAGTATATGATCACTTAGAAGAGAGGATTTACTAAAGTTGAAATAAAACTTTAAAGTAAGGACCTACTCTTAGTAAGCTTTTATGCAAAATGAGTCCTTGATCTTGATAAGACCTTTCCTTGATTCCCATAACCAAAGATTCCCGAGTCTTAGTCTCTTTTCTTTAGTCGGTTAAGTCTTGTTGAGTACTCCCCGCATTCGGGGTTCTTTAACCCTTGTTGCCAGTGAGAGTCGTGGTCAAATGTGTGTTGGCCCTTGTTGCATGACGGTATTCCGTGGATGCCGAGGAGGAGTAGATGTTGACCCTGGGGGGGGTCTAAGCTTTTGTTTAGTTTGTTACTCTACTCTACATTTGGTTTGTAATAATACTTAAGTTGAGTTTGGAACAAAGTTTTTGTAAAAATTATGTTATGTAATCCTTCCGCTTTTACTCGATGTATACTTGAATAAAGTGTTGTAATGCCGCAATAGCTCTTAATGATGAGATCCCGTCGGAGAATTAATAGTGCTTTCTAGATCATTCGGGTGCATGTGCATGCTATCGAGGTCCTTGGGACAATGATATATGTATGTGGGCCCTATAATCTAGAAGGTACCGTTATTCACCGGTATCGAGCTTCATCATTAACAAGTTATCAGAGCATTATCGCTTTCAAAAACTTCAAAATGATTTGAGTCAAAGTAATTTAATCCCTTATCTTAGTCCAAATTGCTTATTACTCATCCTAATCCATATTTAAATTCTTTCCTTCACTTCAAAAGGGTAGTGGTGGAGTAACTCGTATATTGCCCTATGTTATAGGTTTAATTAATATTTCTCGTAAGTTCGAATCATGCATCATGCTTAATTAACCATATTGATAAACTTTCCCCTTTATTGTGGTTTGGGTTAAGAATAACAATCCTATTCTTGCTAAACTTTAGGTTTCTTTAGTCTAATTTCCGATCTCGCCCTCTACAGGATGGCTTTTACCAGAGGACCGCTAGGAAGAGGATCGGACCCCGTGGAGTTCCCGACACCGGCCTTGCCCCAAGGGGCAATGGTG
Source organism: Hyparrhenia diplandra (assembly GCA_015847255.1). Lineage (NCBI taxonomy): Eukaryota > Viridiplantae > Streptophyta > Magnoliopsida > Poales > Poaceae > Hyparrhenia > Hyparrhenia diplandra. Next base: position 9,310 of record JADLZK010011346.1, on the reverse strand, counting down.
GTGGCAATAGCAAAGAAGCAGCCAGCGGCGGTCGCGATCGACTAGTGGAAGCCGCGGCCAGCTAGCATTTCAGTAGCGGGAACAAAGAGGGCAACAATAGTGGAGCCAACATCGATCCACAAAGGATGATTTGGCGCTTAACTCAAGAGTTGGTGGAAGCTCGCCAAGATAGGGAAGATGCCATTATTCAAGTTGGTAACCTCCAGGGAGAATGGAACGCCGTGAGCTCAAGCCCGAGAAACCCAAAATGAAAGGGAGCCGGAAATGCAAGATCTCACCAACGTGATGTGGCAAGTCTATGACTTAGACTGCCAAGTCGCGGGATCTCCATACAACAACGCTCTCCATGAAGCTTTCCATGCACAAGATCCTTATGGAGAGGTGCCGAACATGGATGTTCCCCCTTTGAAGCTCCTCGACTGAAGTCATCGTCATCGGTGATGATGAAGAAGAGGAAGAAGTGGAGCCCGTGATAGTGGAGGTGTACTCAGCGATGCACGCTTGAGTGGGAGAATGGAAGTGAAGACGTGTAAAATAGGAGGCTTGTGGAATAAATAAACTCTAGTGGGAAGGTTGGTCCGCCTCAAGTGCGCATTGTGTGTGTAAGATGCTTGTGTGAACCAAAGAGTTTGTTGGCTTGTATGTTAGAAGTTTATGGTACTTTGTAGACTTGGTTAGTACTTGGCTTGTATGTTTGCTCCTAGTTAAATAAAATCTAAGTTAGTTGTTTGTTAACAGATGCCTGTCACTCGATCTGCCGATCGTGCTGGTCCGTCCCAGGGGAGGAGATAACATACCAAATCCACCACCAATCCCTCCTACCCTGACTGATGCCATCGCGGCATTAGTTAATGCCACCACCGAAAACACCAAAGTTTATGAAAGAAATGGCTCGTAACAACCAAAGAAAGATCACCCGAATCGCGAATAATGGACAAGAGGACTTATATCATAAATTCACCGAGACACATCCTCCCGCTTTTCATGCAAGGCGAAGAACCTTTGGAAGCCGATGATTGGCTCCGCACTATGGAGCTGAAATTCGAGCTTGTTGAGGGTTGCACCGAATATCATAAACCTAACTTTTGCCGCCGAACTTAGAGGTGGTGCTACCGCATGGTGGGCAAATTTCTTAGCTATGCGGCCAAATGACATCGTGTGACTTGGGCGAATTGCCAGCATTCCGTTCCCATTATATCCCCTCAAGGTGTAATGGCCAAGAAGTTGACTGAGTTCCTAGAATTGAAGCGTAATGATTTGACCGTGATAGAGTACGCCGGGCCGTTTCAATCACTTGTCTTTGTATGCTTCGCACACGTGGACACCGATGCGAAAAAAGAAGGAGTGGTTTTTGCGTGGTCCGAATCCGAAACTTCGCACCATGATGACAGTTCGTCCCCGCCGACACCTATCATGAGGTAGTGGATATAGCAATCAATGCCGAAGAGAAGTATCGCAGCTTATAAGGAGATGAAGGGAAAGAAGAAGAGTGTATCTTTTGGATCTTCCGCGACAACATGAAGCGTCGAAGGTATTTTATCATCCCGTCAATCATTCTCGCCCTTTCTTTCGCCCACCACGCTCCGGCCTCGTGCTACCCATTTGTCGCCTCGCCGCAGCCTCTAACCTATTCACGCCACCCAAATACCCCCGGTATTCGTAGTCCTTCTCCACAAGGTCAAGGTGGTCCTGTTTGTTTTAATTGTGGCAAGCCTGGTCATTATTCCCGAGAATGCCCCAATCCTCGGAGGTATAATCCGAATTATCGGGCCAAGACCAGGAGGTCAACAAAGAGCAGAATAAGAACAACAATGGCCAGAATGCACAGAAGGGCAAGATGGAGAAGAAAACTGGTCGGGTGTTCTATACGAATGCTGGAGAAATACCTGCAGGAGAGCCAGTAATGATGGGTATGTTTCCTGTTGCCAATCACCCTGCAGTTACATTATTTGATTCTGGTGCATCCCATACATTCATCAATAGAACATTTGTGGTCAAGCATGAAATACCAATTGGGGAAACAAAAGAAGATTTTCATATACAGACACCTAGGGGACGTCTGTGTACTAAGGAAATGGTACATCAAGTGCCTATAAAGTTAGGTGGGCATGATTTTCCCCACCAAGATGGTAGTCCTTAAGGATCGGGATATAGATATAATCCTAGGTATGAATTGGATGTATCAGCATGGGGCTGTCATCGATATTCTGAATAGGACTATCAGAGTGAATATACCAGATAGCACATCCCAACTTCTTATTCAACTTCCAATTCCTAAGAGAGCAGTTGAGAGAGTTTGTGCTACTTCAGTAAAGGAGATAAAGAATATCCCAGTAGTCTGTGAGTTCCCAGATGTATTCCCTGATGATTTGCCTGGTTTACCACCAGATAGAGATGTTCAGTTCAGTATAGAGTTAAAACCTGGAACTGCACCGATATCTAGAAGAGCTTATAGAATGCCACCAAAAGAATTAGCGCAGTTGAAGACTCCGCTTACAAGAGTTGCTTGACAAAGGTTTTATCCAACCTAGTTCTTCACCCTGGGGTTGTCCTGCAATATTTGTGAAGAAGAAGGATCAAACCCTGAGGCTATGTGTGGACTATCGTCCACTCAATGAAGTAACAATTAAGAACAAGTATCCTTTGCCTAGAATTGATCTGTTATTCGATCAACTTGCGGGAGCCAAGGTGTTCTCCAAAATTGACTTGAGATCGGGGTATCATCAGATAAAGATCAAGCCTGAAGATGTACCAAAGACAGCCTTCACTACCAGATATGGTTTATATGAGTACTTGGTGATGTCTTTTGGGTTAACCAATGCCCCAGCTCACTTTATGTATCTGATGAACACTGTCTTTATGCCCGAGCTTGACAGATTCGTGGTGGTTTTCATAGATGACATCTTGATATATTCCAAGAATAAGGAAGAACATGCCGAGCATCTTCGGTTGTTCTCAAGCGTTTGAGAGACCATGAGCTATATGCAAAATTCAGCAAATGCGAATTACGTTAGAAGAAGTGCAATTCTTAGGACATGTATTGTCCACCGATGGAGTTTCGTGGATCCAAGCAAAGTCAAGGATATTCTGAACTGAAGCCGCCTACCACCGTTCATGAAGTTCGCAGGTTTCTTGGGAATGGCGGGTTATTACCGCGTTTATTCCCCCGACTTCTCTAAAGTGGCTAAGCCTATTGCGAGTTGTTAAAAATTCAAACTAAGTTTGTCCGGTCACCAATGTGAGAAAGCTTTCCGGACTCTCAAGAAGTCACTCACAACCGCACCCGATCTTAGCAAGTACGACCGATATCGGTAGCCGTTTGATGTGTATTGCGATGCCTCCGGTATTGGAATTGGGTGTGTCTTGATGCAAGAAGGCGGAGTCATTGCCTATGCTTCTAGGTAACTCAAAAGCGTCATGAAGAGCATTACCCAACCCACGATCTAGAATTGGCGCTAGCTTGTCCATGCCTTAAAAAATTTGGCGACACTATCCAAGGGCAATACTTGTCATATCTATACCGATCATAAGAGTTTGAAGTATATATTCACTCGATCGAGTTGAATATGCGACAAAGAAGATGGTTAGAATTGATTAAAGATTATGATCTTGAGGTGCATTACCATCCCGGTAAGGCAAATGTAGTTGCCGATGCACTTTCACGCAAGGTTCATTGTAATTGTTTGACAAGAAGTTTGAGAGACGTAACTTTATGTCAAGAGTTAGAAAAGTTCAATATAGAAATTGTGAACAAGGAATTATATCTAACCTCACTGTTCAGTCAACTCGAGAGATCGATTATTGCAAAACGTAAAGAAAGCAAGGGAGTAGCTTGTATCAAGGAGAAAGTTAGAGGTGGGAAGTCTACTTGTTTCCGAATTGATGAAGCGGTGTGTTATGGTTCAAGAATCGGTTAGTAGTGCCGAAAGTCCCCGAGTTACGCCGACAGATCCTCGATGAAGCACACTTTAACTAGATACTCTATTCATCCGGAAGCACCAAGATGTATCGACTTGAAGCGAGAGATTCTCGTGGACCAAAATGAAAATTGAAATAGCCCTATGTAGCCGGATGTGATACATGTCAACGAGTAAAAGCCGTACACATGAAGTCTGCAGGATTATTAAATCCTTTGCCTATTCCTTCTTGGAAGTGGGAGGAAATTGGAATGGACTTTATCGTTGGTCTGCCCAGAACATCAAAGGGTTTTGATTCCATATGGGTTATTGTGGATCGTCTCACCAAAATAGCTCATTTCCTTCCCTGTCAAGGATGTTTATAGAGCCCCGTACTATGCTAGACTTTATATTCAACGAATCTTTAGTCTTCATGGTGCACCAAAGAAAATCGTGTCAGATAGAGGTTCGGTGTTTATGGATAAATTCTGGAAGAAGTTACAAGAGTCTTTGGGTACTCAACTTACTCATAGCACCGCTTATCACCCACAGACTGGAGGACAAACAGAAAGGGTTAATCAGATACTAGAGGATATGTTGAGGGCTTGTGTTCTTACTTACCCTGCTAAGTGGGATGAATGCTTGCCTTTGGCAGAATTCTCTTACAATAACGATTATCAAGAGAGTATCAAAATGGCACCGTTTGAAGCTTTATATGGTCGCAGATGTAGAACTCCTTTAAACCGGTGCAATCGGAGAAAGATGGTTCTTTGGTGTGGATTTAGTAAAGGATGCAGAAGAGAAGGTCCGAATTATACGAGCCAATATGAAGGCGGCCCAGTCTCGACAAAAGAGTTATCTTTAATAAAAGACGTCGACCTTTGAAGTTTGCAATAAATGATTATGTCTATCTCGAAGTATCACCAATGAAAGGTGTGAAACGCTTTGGGGTTAAAGGGAAATTAGCACCCCGTTATATTGGACCATTTCAAATTATAGAACGATGTGGGAAAGTGGCATATCGTTTGAGGCTACCCGCGACTTTTTCCAGTACACAATGTATTCCATGTGTCGCAGCTTAAAGAAATGTCTTGAGTGCGGATCAAGTAGTTGACTTTGAAGGAGTTGAACTTGAGCCCCATTTGACCTATTCGAAATACCCCTGTTAGAATCCTTGATCAAAAAGATCGTGTTACTCGAAGAAGAACAACCAGGTGGTATAAAGTTCGGTGGAATCGGCATTAGAAGAGGAAGCTACCTCAGAGTCGAAAGAGTTTTTTTGCAAGAACATTTTCCTTTCGTTTCTATGCTTCTATTTAGCTTGTAGTTCCTTTTAAGAATAGTAGCTTGTTCTTTTGAGTTTAATAGAGTGAGTTTTGTAAACCTCTAGTTGTTTTGTGAACAAGTTAGGGGTGTGTCTTCCGACACATTTCCTTTGCCGTTATAAATGTTTAGTGTTCCTAAATCTCGGGACGAGATTTCTTTAAGGGGGAAAGAGCTGTAACACCCCGGTGTTATATTACTAAAATTGGCCATGTCATCATATGCATTGCAAAAGCATCCATTTTGAGAACCTTGTCATGCATTCACTAAAATAAGTTTACTTCAATGCAATGTGTGTTAAATGATTGGAAATGCAATTTGAATGAAGATTGGTCTATTATTTCATGTGAAAACCCTAGCTTTCCAAAACCCTAGTTTACCCCCTTTTGAATTATTCCAAATTTAAGCAAAATTTGGGAAAACTTCTAACATCAACCTTGTAGATCTTTTGAGATGAACAAAGTTGGTGTTTTGAGTTTTTCAAGTTTAGTTCAATTTTTTGGAGTAATTTCAAATCCCAATTTGAATTTCAAATCTGACTTTTCAAGAAGTCTAACTTAGAGGCCAAATTAGGAAATCTTCCAATTGAGAAAAATGTAGATCTCTCGAAAAGTTATGCAAAAGTCGCTTTTGGAGATTTTTGAGTTCAGTTCAATTTTGAAAGTAATTTTGAATTTTCGGCTAAGGTTTGGGGAATTAGAAAATTGGGGGGAAGAATGCAGCACCGCCGTGAGAATGGGCAAGGGGTGCCGCCGGCTGCTTTCTCGGTGTTTCCGCGTCGCTGCCGTGCCACCTCATGCTTACGACGTGTCAATACGTTGCCAACGCGTCACTTCGCTGGCGTCATCGCCGGCAGATCGTCGTCATCCGCCCGCCGACGGGGGGACGATGTGTGCAGTACCACCGGCGTGGCCGCCTCGGCGTTGCCCAGCCGCCTCGTCATGCCGCCGCCCAAACGTGTCAACCGAAGTCGCCCTCGTGTCCTCGCCTCGCCCCCCCATCCAAAGGCCTTTGAGAGGGCCGACGACGCCACGACTTGAACACGCCCCGACGCCACCGGTAGGACGCCGTCGCCTTCTATAAATTGGCGTCAACCCTTCCATCTCTCGCCCTTCGCTTTTGCTAGCTTTGTCGCAACTTCATTGCGATTCTAAAGAACCAAAAACCCGAAGAAAATCATCGCCAGGAGTCACTCGCCCGGCGCCATCTTCTTCCTCTCCGGTAGAGCTCCGCGCGAGGTCAGGTCATTTGTCGTCAGTCGCTCTAGTGCGCTTCGTAGCAAACCGTCTCGTGTTTACGATTCTCCTAGATGATGTAGTCTGATGCATTCGTCGTTGTCACGGCCAGAGCACAGGTCTCGTAGGGCAGCCATCGCCCAGGATCCGCGCCGAAGCGACCATCACCGTCGACCACCTGGCTCGGCCGGAGTCTCCGACCAAACCACCGTGAGCACCGTAGTGATCCCCATGTCCTGGCGTCGTTGTGGGACCTTTTTGATTTGAAGCTTAGCACGTTGAGATTAGTCCGACGTCGATGGGCGTGGTCCGCCGTGTAACGCGCCGCAGCCATGCTGTCTTTCCGCGTAGAGTCAGTTAGGGTCACTTAGTTGAGGATCGGGTTCGCCGTGGTGCCGGGATTTCGCCCGATATCCTCGGCCGTGGTCGGAGAAGGCTTGAGCCTCCTGTGAGTGGCTCACCGGCGGTACCCGGGCCGCCATCGTCGCGGTGGGGGGCAGGTGGCCGTTCTTGCCCGTGTGCATTGCCCTAGATCGAGCCCGGCGGTGTCGTGGAGGTCCGCGTGGGATCTCCGCGTCGCCCGGCAAGCCGCGCCGCCGCAGCCCGGTCGGCCGTGGCGGCGATCGGCGGTCGTCGATCGGCCTCCGACCTTCTTCGGGCGACCTTGTGGCGTGCGTCTTGGCCGAGCCGGGCGGGTTGGGCGGTCATCGACCCACGACCGGTTTTGATTTAAAATTTGTTCTCAGTTTTATTATTTGATGAATAGTGCCGAATCTTCTAAATTTCATAGAAAATTATCGAGCTTAGAAAATTATGAAAATTTTATAGAAAGCGTTCATGATGTCAGAATGTAGGAAAATTTTCATATTTAAATTTTTGAACTGTGTTGACCTAATTTAAAATTACCCGCTTTAATTCAAAAAAAGGGATCTTTGGTGAATTTTATAAATTAATCTAGGTTTCCAAAATTCTTGAATTTTTATTTCGAATCGTTTTATGATAGGACCTATCTGTAGAAAAAAGTTTGAGGTCATTTTTGAGATATTTAAATTATTTTCTATATTAGGCTTTATTTTATTTAGAGAAAGTAAGTGTTATTTAGTGAAGTAATTTAGGGTTGTTTTATGAGTTAGAATCATACATGAATAAGATGGTCCTTGAAAACTCCTTAGGCAATGGTGATGATATCTTGTAGAGTAGTTCGACAAGTTGGTTTTGTTAAGGTTGCAACTTTATCGTGAAGGAAAGTTGTACTCAAGTTGATGTTTATTTCCTTGCACTTTCAAGCATCATGTTTATCATTATGGCATCATATTGAAGCATGCATTCTACTTTAGTGTAGAGAACGTTAGTGAAGGATTCAAGGTTGAGGAAGTTTAGGGGAGGTTCGGTGTCCGTGGAGGTTGGATTTGATATCACGGAACGGATCCAAGAGCCAAAGTGCTACTTATTTGAAGGCAAAGCCAGGATGCATTTAAACCCTTCCTTGTTGTTTTACAAAGCTTTATATCACTTATGTTATTTATTTGTTGCATTAGGTAAATAGGAGTTGAGTGATAACCTATTTCTTTGCATGACCAACCTTGATTATTGAAATATCATCTGTTTATTTAAAAATTTGCTTAGTTGCTATGCAGCGTTTTATGATTAGTTTGTTGAAAATCTTTTACATGTTTAAAATGTTCTTTGATAGCTTATATCATGCTTAGTAGAGGCTATAATTAACTTGAGACCGGACGGGGACACGGGTTGTGTCTGGTGGTTGAGCCGACAGGTTCTCTGATGTCGTGCTTGTCCGTCACGTAATGGATTTAAGGACCGTCGGGTTGGATGGCCCTTGGATCATGAACTTTGCATGCGGCCACATACTTTGGGTAAGCGATCTCGGGGTGTGCCAAATCGGGAGCGATACAACCCGCGCCCTGGGGGGTGGAGAGATGGTGGGAGTACAAGATACCCTCGGTGGGTTAAAGTCCCAGGTTGGAGGTGTCTCTTGTATTCTCGGGTGGCGTAGGGCCTTGATCCGTTTTAGACTTGGAGAGATGGTTGATATATGCAAGCTTAAGTGCTACATATATCGTGTGGTGAGGTATCCCGGTATTTGGGTTACAAGCGGTTCGAATCGTCGTTGCTCCACGACAAAGGAGACTTGATCCTCGCACCATCATCGTGGTTAAGTTATGGAACATTGGAGTTGGTTAAAATGATGGTTTGGATGGAAAGTAATTGCCTTAGTATATGATCATAGAAGAGGATTTACTAAAGTTGAAATAAAACTTTAAAGTAAGGACCTACTCTTAGTAAGCTTTTATGCAAAATGAGTCCTTGATCTTGATAAGACCTTTCCTTGATTCCCATAACCGGCATTCTGAGTCTTGCGTCTCTTTTCTTTTAGTCGGTTAAGTCTTGTTGAGTACTCCCGTACTTTCGGGGTTCTTTAACCCTTGTTGCGGTGAGAGTCGGGGTCAAATGTGTGTTGGCCCTGTTGCATGACGGTATTCAGGTGGATGCAGGAGGAGTAGATGTTGACCCTTGGCGCGGGTCTAAGCTTTTGTTTTAGTTTGTTACTCTACTCTACATTTGGTTTGTAATAATAAAGTTGAGTTTGGAACAAAGTTTTTGTAAAAATTATGTTATGTAATCCTTAAGCTTTTACTCTAATGTATACTTGAATAAGTGTTGTAATCTTTGCAATAGCTCTTAATGATGAGAGATCTGTCGGAGAATTAATAGTGCTTTAGATCATTCGATTGCATGTGCATGCTGTCGGAGGTCCTTGGGACAATGATATATGTATGTGGGCCCTATAATCTAGAAGGTACCGTTACATTAGATCCGTGAGCAAGTCGTATCATG
>JADLZK010011345.1:0-97428 GCA_015847255.1 Hyparrhenia diplandra | reverse complement strand
TAATTCATGCTATGATGAATACACATATTAGTTAGGACCTAAAGGATGCACATATTGAGTAGTTAGCTAACTATTATTTTAGATCCCCCAACAATTAAGCTTAGCAAATCCAAACATGCACCTTGAGTAATTTTTAGTTCACCTGTTACGCCATCCTTAGATGAACTAGAGCTATTTTTAACTCCAAAAGCATTTTATAGTGTCTTATTAAACTTAATTCTAACAAAAAAAAACTCTCTCAAATATTTGCCTTTCTCTTATCCTAAAAATAGTATATAGAGTGAATAAATATATCATCCCAAATTTTAAAGGGAGGGAATACTACTACCTTGTTTGGATCTATTTGATTTGACATCAATCCACATGTGTGTTGAAGTGGATTTGAGTGAATCTTTAATTAAATTACACCCTAATCCACTCTAACACATGATTGGTGTCAAAAATACATTCAAAACAAGGTCTAAACAAATGATGTTGCATAGAGTCTGTTAGAGCAACTCCAAGAAAAATTGATAAAAAAATAAATGGCTAAATAATCCCTCGATTTAGCCACCCACTATAATAGGAAACCCAGGCAAAAAAATATAACTCCAACATGTTTCTATTTTTGCTAGTGGTACATGCAAACCATATTTAGCTTATGAGAACTCCGGATATAGATGACTTCTATTTTACAAAGTCATATGCAATAGTTGTTGACTCTTTACTTTTTTTTCTTCATAAAAATAGCGATTGTGCAAATAGTTCATTTGTCGGAGATTGCTCTTAGAGCGGGATTTCATACTTTAACATCAAAATTCCTGTTATCAATGCCTCACTTATCACATCGCATTCGCCGTCAAATCGCAAAGCAGCCGCGGCAAACTGCCTACGCCCGACCTGATCTCCCTCCTGATCTCCGTACGGACGTCGCGTCGCCGCCGGCCGGGTCCCCGTCTCGCCGCCTCGGCGGCGGCGGCCTCACGTCTCTCCGCCGTGCCGTCGCTCTCAGTTTCGCCTCGCGCCGCGCCCTTCGTCGACGTCGATGGCGACTGATCATCGTCCCGTGTCCGTGAACGGTGAACCTGTACCGTCTTTTCAACATCGTTTTCGCACGAGAAAACAGAAACCCACCGCCGTCACGAGCCTATCGTTTCCGCGCGCGCTTGTCACTATGGCGGCCGTGGATTTGTACCAATCTATACAAATGCATGCAAGACAAGCTACCAGCTACCATTGCAAGGTCGTGACAACTACAGTAAATAAAGACTGCTGAAAAAGCTACTTACAGGTAAAGAACCAAGTACTAAAAAAAAAGCAGTAGTAATAAAAGTAAAAGTAAAGAAAAAAACTAGTGAAAGACGGCCGTAGAATAGGATGATGACCAGCGACCATGGCTGTCGTTCCTTCTCTTCTCTCTCCAAAAGTCACTATTCACCTGGCACATCAAATCTTTTGTTTAAATATAAAATAAAAAAAACTAATTTCACATACATGTACATCTCCAAAGGTGAATATTCTTTCGAAACAAAACTGCTAGCTGCTGCTTTGTCGTCGAAAAGGTCCGTGGCTTGTTTGTTTCTGCCCCTTTCATCTCCAAAGGTGAATATTCTCGATCGATGCTAACCTACCGGCACAAAAAGTAGAGCTCGATCGTTAAGTGCCTGGTCGGTCTGCGTCTGAGATCCAAGGCAGCAAAGTGCTTGTTGGTCTGCCCTCTGCATCAGCGATGTGCATGCACTCCTATTGCTATGCGCGTGCTCATCACTGACACATTCAAACAGTCACGTGGCGAACGTTGTTCTAGGAAAAAGAGCTGTAAACAATGGGAAAAATAAAAACTCGGTCTACGGGGAATATGATGGACAATGCATTCCTCGTGCCCTTTTAGCGGTGCACTGATTCATTGATGACGTGGGACATGGGAGGTAGCAAATTAAGTGTCGTAGAATTCTCATTTACATAGGATTCAAATAATATATAAAATTTGATCAAATTTATAAAAAAATATTAGACGGGTATGGTAGGAAATAAGCATTATTAGACAACTTATAACATAAGAAATTTATAGTATACAAATATAAGTATTGATATTATTTTCTATAACTACACCAAAAAAAATTGATTCACCATTCTCAATGGTGTAGGACCCATAGTCACTTTCCTCTTGTCTACGAGGTGCATGGGCTCTATGACATTGTCATCATAATTGACGTCATAACATAAAGGGGTTGTCTATGCCAACATATCTGACTCGGTATTCTTAAAAAAGAGGGAAAGTAGAACCAAGTTAAGATGGTATGGATGGCCCCTTCTTCTTGCGCCAAAAAGATATCTTACCATTTCTTAAGAAATAAGGCACATTTCTTTTAATTTCCATTCAAGAGTTTCTATCTGTTTCCACGCCCTTTTACGAGACCTCCAAACATGAAATGGACAAATTCCTTCTCTTAGGAAGAGACTCAGGACACCACTATTGTGCCATAGGACTGACCATGCCCATCATCGTTGTAGCCTTTGTTGTGTCTACGCCCCCATTCCTCAAGGAGTTTCACGCCGCGGGTGGCGATAGGGGCTCACATCGTTGTTATTTTGCATCGTGTAAGGATTGTGTTGCGTCGCCGCCTTATAGCCCTCAAGGAGCTTCATGTTGGTCATCGTGTAGGGTTGGACCTCTACGTTATCACTCTTCTTTGCCACCACCTTCAACCCTCCTACAATAGTAGAATTGAAGGATCTACTTTTTATTGTCTATGGACTGATGCACATCTTTACATCATTTTCTTTGTTCTTCTATCTCCCTTTTGAAGGTGCAATGTCCTCCATTTGTTGAATCGGTTCATGGTGATGCCATTGTGGATGATGCATCATTTTGCAAGGCCAGGGGAGATGGCCTTATAACCTAGTACCACATGTGCCCAAAAGAGACACAATTCTATGTCGGATCAAAGTCAACCATCTTAAGTTTCATTAAGTTTATACAAAGTATTATCAACACTTGTTACTCCAAATATGTACAGTGAATCCTAATAATACTAATTGGTAGGATAAAGATCATAATCTTTTATATAAACTTAGTTAGATTTTAAGGAGTTTAACTTAACACTATTCGGAACTATATCTTTTTGGGACAAAGGGAATATTAAAAATAAATGTAGGTGACCCGGTGACAAATGTTTATTTGGAAAATTCAAGCAACAAAGAAACATACGCTCACATTGTAGTGGCCTAATAAGGGAAGGGACATCACCTACATCTTCAATGTTCTGCACTCTAGGTTTGAACCCGGGTCTTGTCATGAGTATGGATGATCCTCCAATTAACTTCGTCACAAAGAGTCATCCATTGGCGGATTCGACATAATTCCAGATCAGATGCATAGATTGCTTTCGATATCAATTGCATATAGATACATCATGTCGGGGATCATCTCCTCCTGAGCTGGTAACCTAAGTAAAGTAGTCTTCCATTGATAATGATTTATTAGATCATCCAACCCAAGGGCTTCTATTCAATACCTAACAACGAGGGGTTAAAACCCCTGGATTAGCATCATGATAGTAATGCGATTAACTACGCTTGTTTTCCTTTAATTAACAAGAGCTCGACTGCCTACACATAGTGTGTGCACTCGATAAGCCCACACTAGAAATGCTTACTCGTGTATGGAAACATGGTCACTAACCATTGAGAGAAAAAACAATAACGATGACTTCACAATCGCCAGTTTCATCACTAATAATGACATAAGTTGAAGGGGCCTCAACATTACATATATAGCTCTAGCAATAACTATGTTGCCTCGTTGCAGTCCTCTCTTGCGTAAAGCTATAATGCCTTCAAGATTTCTAGGCATTAGAGTGTGTCATAGTATCAAATCACCCAAAGTGTGTACTCTTCCTTAAAAACGGATATTTTAGGATTAGAAAATTCATGGTAAAAATCTCATTCAGGATGTGTTTCTAAATCTTATAGTTGTTCTTTTAAAATTTCACCTCTAATATAGACTCGTACTTAAATAACTATTCATAGTTGACTATGTTTTCATCCACTTATTGATTGTATCAATATGTGCAAAAGAGGACATCAAATTACTAGTTGGATGTTGAATTGCCTACCAATACAAAAACTTTGACAAAGAAGTTTGAAATTTCTTAATACAACAAGATTCAAATCACGCTCAACCATTATGATATATTTAGAAATACTTACATGTGTGTGTAGACATGGTCGTGGAAAAACATTATAACTAAGTAACAAAAGATACTTTATCGACATCAATGAGAACGAAAGTTAAAATGAATCACATGTGGTGTGTCACAACTTGCTATAACAATTAACAAAGCAACCACATTGTGATCCTAACAAACAGTTAAAACATAGGATTTCAGGGGTTAGAAAATACTACAAATTTCAATTACGTAAACGTCCAATAGCCCACACGCGACAAAAGTGTTGAAGATTTACGCGGCATTAAACAAATAGTCTCTCCGCTCTAAATTATAAAATATTTCGCTTTGCTAGATACACTATCTCTATGCATAATCTTTTTTATATAAGTTTATTTAGATTTTAAGTAGTTTGACTTAACACTATTCTAGAACTATATCTTTTTGTGACAAAGAGAATACTAAAAATTAATTGTAGGTGATTGGTGACATTTGTCTACATGAAAAATTGCAGCAATAAAGAAACACACGCTCATATTGTAGTGGCCCAATGAGGGAAGGGACATCACCAGCAACAAAGAAAAATACTTGATGTCGAATTGCCTACCAATACAAATTTTTTTTTGACAAGGAAGTTCAAGATTTCTTAATACATCAAGAATGGAATTTCTTTCAACCATTATGATATATTTAGAAATGCTTGCATATGTGTGTGTAGACATGGTCATGAAACATTATAATTAAGTAATAGAGAGACTCTTGTCGACATCAATGGTGAGACCGAAAGTTAAAATGAATCTCATGTGATGTGCCACAACTTGCTCTAACAATTAACAAAGCATCCACGTTGTGATCCTAACAAGCAGTTAAAACATAAGAAGATTTTGGGGATAGAAAATATTACAGTGATGAATCTCTTATTTTAAAATCGATGCTATTTCAATTACGTAAACGCTACGGGCGCCCTTACCTACAAAAAAGTGTTGAAGATTTACGCATTAAATAAATAGTCTCTCTGCTATATTATAAAAATACTTTGGCTTTGTTAGATACATTAGCTCTATATGTACCTAGACGTAGTATATATATATATATATAAATAAATACATAGCAAAATTACGTATATACAAAAGTGAAAATGACATAAGTTTAGAATGAAGGGGTATTATAGGAAGAAATCAGTGAAACAGTATACTAGTGACTTCCCTCGACCTGCGCTTGTTCTTCCTCTACTCAACTTCCTTGTGAGCCTGAATTCATTTCACCGGCCTCCGGATTCCGGAACCTCACCGGCCTTCGGGGCGCCGTCGCAGACCTCCTCCCACCTCCCGCCATCAGCATAAAAGAGAAAAACAAAAAAAAGGAAATCCCCTCTTCCCCTGACCGCCGCCGTCGCCGCCGAACACATCTCTAGTCAGCTTCCACTGGAGCACGCCACCCCGAATTCTTCTCTCGCAGCGCAGTCGTTGCCCTCCTCCCCCCTACCCCCATATAAAGCAGGTTCGCAGATCCACCCGGACTTGATCGATTCCTTCTTCTAATTCTTGCCAAGAAAGTCCAAGCATTCTTGGATGGACTCCGTCACCGGCTGCCACGGCGGCAAGAAATCGGACTAGGACGAGGTGGGGGATCAGGGTATTCTTCTTGGGAAAAGGGGATGGGGGGTCTCTGCTCCAAGGTCTCAGCTATAGACAAGTCACCGAGCGACACCGCGCTTGGCCGGAACCAGGTCGCCGATCATGAGCCGGGTGCGTCGTTGGAGTTGGAGAAGCCGCCGGTGTCCGGAGAGGCAGCTGCACGGGCAAAGCGCTTGGACGAGCAGCAGCAGTCTTTCTCCCTTCCTGGAGAGCGTTGTCCCTGGGGTTGCCTTCCATGCCACCGGAGCTAACACCGGCGGCGAAACGGGGTCCAGGACCTCGCCGCAGCTGACCAGGTCGCTGTCCCAGAGGGCTGGTGTGGGCAAGGCAAAAAAGCCGGCGCTACCAAGGTTTGAGGAATTCTTGTGCCTCTTGTTTGATCTATGTTTAACTAGACCACAATATATCATGTTTTGTAAAGGAGCAGCTGTTCCAAGTGATTATTAGCCATTTGTTAGATTGCAGCAATATACAGTGTCCCTACGGTACATAAAAACTGAATAATTCTAATAATGATACTGTCATATATTGGGGACAGCATTCACTGTTTGTTCAATATCTAGTCTTCTTTTACCATTTGACTGGGAATAGTTCAAGAAATTTTCTTGTAGCAGGAAACCATGCTATTTTTGTATGTCTTATCCATAAAGTTCTTATGTCTGTAATGCTTATTAGCATCCTGGCAAAAAGAAATTGAGTTGTTGATGTTATCTAAGACATCTTATAGTTAAAAATTAAATGGTCTATCATGCACAGGCGTAATTGTCTATGCTATTACACTTTGGCAGCTACATGTGCTTCAGTTATCATTTTTATAGTATACCTGAAAGTCTAGGTTAGTGCTGTGTTTATGTTGAGATTGTTAGTTAGGCATCTCTATCATTCATATTGGTTCCTTTCCTGTATTGAAACAGGTTTCAGAAGTGAGCTCAATTTTAGGTAGAGCTAGCACTGTTGGGCTTGAAAAGGCAGTGGAGGTTCTAGACACACTTGGCAGTAGCATGACAGGTTTAAATTCTAGCAGTGGTTTTGTGTCAAGTTCTGCAGCAAAGGGAAACAAAATAGCCATGCTGGCTTTTGAGGTGGCAAATACTATAGTTAAAGGCTCTAATCTGATGCGTTCTCTATCGGAGCCTAGCATGAAGCATCTGAAGGAGGTGGTGCTTCATTCAGAAGGTGTTCAACACCTTATATCCAAAGATTATGATGAACTGCTCAAGATGGCAGCTGCTGACAAAAGGTTTGTGCTTATGTTCACTTCATATCATGTGACCTAATTTATCCATGCTTGCAGTGTGCGTTACCCTGCTACATGTGGATTGAAAATTTAGTGTGCCTTTTATTTTAGTGTGCTCAATTTTGTGTTCACTTCATATCATGTGACCTAATTTTGATTGGTTAATTCCAACAGGGAAGAATTAGAAGTATTCACAAAAGAGGTTGTTCGCTTTGGAAACCGCTGCAAGGATCCTCAGTGGCATAATTTGGACCGCTACTCAAAAGTACAGATTTTTCTCAGTACCTGAATTTGTGAACATGTTTACTTTAGGTTACTAACTTTTATTTCTGTTTGATTCCATTAGGCTGGCATCCGAACGAACCCCACAAAGTCATCTGAAAGGAAAAGCAGAATCAGTGATGCAGAAACTGGTCATCTCAGTTCAAAATACAGTTGTAAGGATGCCCTGATTTGTTTGGCTTCAATGTTCTATTTGCTGGCCTATCCAAACTTGCTTCAGAGTAGAAGGATTTTGTTCATGTTGTTTACAGTGACTTGTAATATACAATGTCATTTCTACTTCCATATTTCAGCCTGAACCAATAAATAATTTAAAGACTCTATCTTGGCTGACAGTCAATAATATATTGTTCTCTTTGGACTGTTGTAGTTGTCAACATTTCATTTTGGTGCCATCTGTCCGATTTTTTTACTTTTTTTTTTTTTACCTCTGAAGTTTGTAGCCAGTATGATATTTACTGCCAATTGCAGTATGTCCATGCCAGCTATGCTTTGTATTCCTGCTGTTTCAAAATGTTTGTCAACCTGTAAAGTGGAGTGACACAGTTAAGTTTTGATCATCAGTAGGCAAATATGTTTCTAAGTTTGCCAGATGAAGTTTTTACCACTATATTATTCTTGAAACTTCCATAATGTACAACTTTTCTGTTTTGCAACAATGTATTACACAGAAATAAGTACTCAAAAGTGATGCCAAATGCTTTCTACCTATATTTTTTTATGAAGCTATTATGAGCAGTATAATTGTATTATTTTGAATAAGGACCCCTACTTCCCTAGCACCATTGATGAATTTGTGTGTGTTTTTATCATCTGCGAATTTGGCCTTCTTATTCTTGTTATTAATATCACATTACTTATTTATTTTCTCTTCTTTTTTTTTGCACTCAGGAATTATATCATGAATTGCATGCTTTGGATAGATTTGAACATGATTACCGCCTTAAGCAGAAAGAACAAGATGGCTTGAGTTCAAGAGGTTAGTTTCATCAACTTCAAATGTGGAATTAAATAAATATTATGGCTGCAATATAAACAACTTTTTCTCCGACTCTGCTCAATTTCCACAGGCATTTAAGCAGTAGGATATAAAAGTGTCTGCACTTCTCTGAATGATACATTGACATTTACTTCTACATCCCGCCTCATTCTGTGAATAGAGTTAGTTTGAACTTTTAATGAATTAGAGACAAACCTGTGATTCCTTTGCAGGAGACAGTCTGGATATTCTAAAGCAGGAGGTGAAGGGTCAGAGTAAGCATGTTAAAAGTCTGAAAAAGAAATCACTTTGGTCCAAGAATTTGGAAGAGGTTGGTATGAGGTGCCTTTGCACAAAACTGTTATATAACCAAATGCTGGCATGGGAAGACATTTTTAGGATATTGATTACTAGTTTACTACTAAACATTTTAGGACCCTGCTCAAACTGCAAGCATCCTTTCCTATCATCTTATTTTAAGGTCTAAATATTACATTTTTTTTTTCTCAGGTCATGGTAAAGCTTGTAGATATTGTCCACTTCTTACATTTGGAGATATACAATGCCTTCAATCGTCCTGGTATAATCCTTACCTATGGATCGTAATTGTTGTTGCACAGTCTGACCTGCTGTTGAGTACTAGTGTTTCTTGATTGTGGCGCTTTGTGGAAACACTAAACAAATTTTCTGTCTTAATGATATTTCTTTTGTTTACTTCAATCATACCAGACAGACCCACCCTGGTAATCCCATATATGCTATGAGAATTGAGAATACATTGTGATGTATTTGTTTAAGTCTATCATTCCTGCAATCAGTTGATCAATCCAAAAATCATGAATGGATGACTCATTTGCCTTTATATTATACTTCCTCTGTTCCAAATTATAGGTTGTTTTGGCTTTTCTAGATGCATTTCTTTTGCTATGCATCTAGACATAGTGTATAACTAGGTGCCTTTTCTAGATGCATTTCTTTTGCTATGCATCTAGACATAGTGTATAACTAGGTGCATAGCAAAAACAATGTATCTAGAAAAGCCAAAGTGAGCTACAATTTGGAACGGAGGGAGTACTTCATATTGGCTTTAAGATATATTTTGAATACTTGAGGTAGTTAATATTTGTTTATTGTTTTTCTTGTTTTGCAAAATACTGATCTAAAAACACACGACTAATGCAGGTTACTTGATGCACCTAAATAGTCCTGTTAGTAAAATGTTGGTTTAAACTTAGTTCAATTCTGGGAGAGTGAAAGTGTGCACCATACCACTATCATATACGATAAATATATGGCACCCTCCTTATCTAGAGCCGTTGCCAGGTGCACTGAGATTCGCTTTTGACAGAAGCCTGTGATGGCATTTCTTCCTCCACCTCCCTCCTCGACTTGTGTTTCTCTGCCCCGGTCTGTGCCTCCCTAGAGCGTGGCCCCCTGTAAGCATGAGTGTGCCTCCACATCAGCGTACCCCTAGCGCCCCTATTTGTGATGCAGCAGCTGGATCCAGGAGGAGATGGGGAGCAGAGGCAGCCCTCCTCTTCGTGATGCAGCAGCTGCCCCTCTTCTTGATGCAGCGGTTGGATCCAGATGAGATGGGGAGGAGTAGAGGAGGTCGTGGGGAGCAGAGGCAGCCCCTCCTCTTAGTGATGCAACAGCTGGAGCCAGGAGGAGATGGGGAGCAGAGGAGGTCGTGTGGTGCGGAGGCAGCTGGTGGATCCGCACCTCCTCCCTGTGATGCAGCATCTGGAAGCTAGGAGGAGAGAGGGAAGAGCAGAGGAGGTCGGGGAGGAGCAGGGCCATGGCTAGCGCGTGCTTATTGGCAGTGAGGAAGACGGGTAGTGGTTCGAGCTGTGCGGAAGAGAAAGATGGCTCCGTTAGCTCTGTTTGCTTCCGTTTATTTCTAATTAAGATGTACGCTCCAGATAAGGAGGGCGCCGAATCCACTCCTATCATATATTTGTACAGAACTTGCATGGTTTCCTCCTGTTATTACAAATGTGACGTTTGACTCATATAAACTGCAGAGTGCATCTATTTCCTAACATAATTGCCAGCCAAGGCTGTGACTTGTCCAACTATTTTTTTTTTCTTTTTAGGGTTAAAAAGATATCTTTCTTGCCTACATGCTAAGAAAACTCTTTTCTTTCCCCCATTTTTTCCTTAATAATGTTACTGAAGCAACAATGATTCTTGACTCCGTGATCTGTGGCATTGATCTAAAGTTTCTTGCTTGTATCTTACTACAGACAGTGAAGAACCACAAGAAACTGCCAAACACCATAATAAATTGGGACCAGCAGGCCTCGTGATTGCACTACGCGAATATCATCAATCATATTGACAATATTGTAAGTTCACATACTCTTCTAGAGATCTTATTGAACTATATTTTTATTAAAAGATAACTTGGCGAACCTTCTACATCAACCATATTTATTGCGAGAAGTCTTCAATCAAATCCCATTGCTTGTTTGAATACTGTCAGAAATTGAGCACTATTACAAGGACTGTAACCTGTCAATTCTATAAATTGGCATCACATCCTCTGGTGGCAGCTCATCTTCATGTGATGAACGCTTTGACTTCAGTTTTTCTTTACAATGTCTTAATTGTTAATAAGGATTGATCGATTGGTAGGTTTCTCGATCATGTGCAATGCCTCCAAACGCAAGGGATACACTATATCATAGTTTACCACCTACCATCAAATCTGCTCTCCGCTCTAAGCTACAATCTTTTTGAAGTCAAGGAAGAGGTATGCCAGGCTGGAGTCTCAAAATTGCTAATTGCTATTATTATGAATGCACAGTATGAATCTATATGCCATGCTGTGCACCTGAACGTAATTCTGCTAAATGAATGCAGCTTACATCGCCTCAAATCAAAGCAGAAATGGAGAAGATTTTGCGATGGCTTGTCCCTTTTGCTAGTAACACAAATAAGTAATTTAATCTTACCTAATCACCTATGATCTGATGATTTACAGCCACAAGGATTATTCATATTGTACTTTTACTTATTCGTACCAGGGCACACCACGGCTTCGTTGGGTTGGAGAGTGGGCAAATACAGGGTTAGCATCTGCACAATCATTCTACACAGAATTTGATAAAACTGAAGTTTCTCAGTGATTTAAATGGAAATTGATGAAACTATGATTGGTCATTGACAATCTCTTTTCTAATGCAGATCTGAATTAAACTACAAGCTATCAGGGCAGATGGACATGTCCCGGATCGAGACATTGTATCATGCTGACAAGGAGAAGACTGAAGCACTTATCCTGGAGCTGGTCGTGTGGCTTCATCATCTTATCAGTAAATCAAGAAACGCTAGTGGAGGTGCAAGGTCCCCATCAAATCTCCAGTCAGCTCACCAACACAAAAAGGGTGCTGCAATCAAACTGTTGCCAGGCAAAACAAACAATTCACCACCGGTTCTCACCCAAGAGGATCAGGATATGCTAAGGGATGTTAAGTACAGGAAATTTGTCCCAGGAATAAGCAAAAGTCAAGAGTTTGACACAAAGTCAAGTCACAGCAAACAGAGTAGGTTGAGCAAGAGCAACAGCCACTCACCAGCCAGTGGCAACAGGAAAGACTTGCTCCCAGTTAGAGGCCTTCCAGGCTCCCAGTTATTGACTTCGAGATTGACAGGACCAAAGCTTTAGATCTAATTGACAGGCTTGACATCCTAAAAAGTACAATGAGCATTGAGGCTAACTGGAACGGAAACCTACAATTCATGTGGTCATCCGCAGTCTTGAAATCCCAACCGTGATATAAACAGTTATCATGTATCAGCAGCAAGGCCGCCCGTTAGACTGTGGTGAGAAGCTAACAGTATGAGAAGCTGATATCGTATATCCTGTACCGAATAGAATAGGAAAAAATGTTGTAAAATTACCTGTCGTTTCTACCTGTACAAGAAATGGAAAGTGCCAGTTTTGATAAAGAAAATGGAGGGCGAAAAGGATATAGGTGTTAAGTGTTTTCATGGCCACTAGGCCGGAATAGCTTGTATGAACCGTAGTATCATTTTTTTTTTTTGCAAAAAATAAAAGCAGGGGAACTATAGTGTCAGTTTACCCAGTTCCCCAATCTAATAGATAATCCAGAAGTATAGGAGTAGGAAATTGCAACATTATTTCATTTCTCAAACCTAATTCCGTTACATAGACAAATAATGAGCTCAGTCAACTGATCATACAAATCAGCTCGTTTGCTCTGGACTGTCTAATAACAGCAGGAGCATATACTGAAGTATCGTGTCTTTGGATCATTAGATGGACAGCTATTCTGAATTAGTTCCTCGTATAGGTGCAGATCCAGTGAAAACTGTCCTAGAGTGGTCACAAACGACACTACATTGTGTTTTACTATGAACAGGCACATGTCTTTTATCTAAGGATCTCTGATATCCCCATTGTTCATGTTGGAGGTCTCTCCAGCGCCACCCATCCAAATTTGCCTTTCCTGTAGTCAGACAATATGCGAAACCCGCCTGGCTTGTGTCTCCATTGAACAAGTGAACAGAGAGCTTTGTGACAAACCTGCAGCTTATTAAAAACTTTATCAGAACATTAACTCCTAGTACTATGTTAGGACTTCCTTTTTTTTGGATAAAGAACTACTCCCTCCGTCCCAAAATAAATGAAGTTTTCGTTTTCCGAAAACATCTACCGGCAATTATATATTAAAATAGGATTAATATTTATATTATATAATTAGTATCATTGGAAAGATCTTTTGATCTAGTTTTTAACAAATTTATTTGGAGATTTAAATCTTCACACGAGTCAAACTTGTCTACATCCCAAAACGCCGTTTATTTTGGGACTAGAGAGGATCAGTCAAAGCATACATTTTACCACACTCATTGTCTACATCAATCCTATATCGCCTCTTGAAATGCTTCAGAACCTGTTTGACATGAGTCCATCAGCAATGAATTTAGACAAGCATCAATACTTAATGAAATAACAACATGCAAGTGTTTGATTCTAAAAACAGACTGATCTTTAGGATGTATTACTATCATCTTATCTCTAAACTATAATGTATAATCACTCTAGTCGCAATATAAGTGATGTTTTGAGGTTGTTCAAAGTCAACCATTTCCAAACCTTGTTTAAAGTTACATTTTTGTTAGAATTTGGACACGAAAAAATGACGAGTAGATTTGTTTCAAAACGTAATTTCATAAAAAGTATAGTTCTGTAAGTACTAGTCAAACTTGTTCTGAATACCGCGTGAATGTCGAAAATACCACTTACATGATTGGAGAGGGAGGGAGGTAGTTGTTAGCTTATAAGAAAACTGACCTACTGCAGGATGTTTTATCAACATCTGCACAAGAATTGCTGCCACATCAGCGAAATCGTATGACCTTTCTCCAATATCATCACATATAGCAAGCTTGAGTGCAGAAGTCTGGTCACTAATTCTCATAGGCAAAATTCCAGGTGAATCTAACAACTCTAGGTCTGTTCAAACGAACCCACCTGTTCAGTCTCAAATGTTAGAAGCTCAATAGCGCAAATACAGAATTGTTTTGTATGGGTAAACAACACATATGCATTACGTTTATTCAAAAAAAATATTGTAAAATTACATGTATGCATCTACTCTGACTTACTTCAGCTCTCTTGTGACACCTGGCCTAGGTGCTGCTGGGCACATTCTTCGTTTTAGCAAGCGATTAATCAAGGAAGATTTGCCAACATTTGGATATCCAACTATTCCGGCTCGAACCTTAAGGAAAAACAAAAATAAGCAGCCAAGTAAACATGTCTGGTTGATCACTATATTTATCGATCATTATATTTATCTCGAATAATCAGGATATTATTAAGCTTCAAACAAGTTCCAAAATACTAGTATATATGAATGTACATAAAAGTGGGTTACTATAATCAGAGGGAAATGGTCTTGAAAGTTGAAACTGCCTAGTTCAAACCAAAATCTATGAGTGTTACGCTTATCATTTAGAAACAAGACTTGAGTTCTATGAAGTCTCAAGCAAGTCCTGTCCCATACTAATTTGCACTAAATGAGTAACTAAATGAACCAATGAAACACAAGGAACCAACAGGATATCAAATGGATTACCGGACGAGGAAGTAATCCCTTTTCCTTTCTCTTTGTGTTCACAACAGACGCTACTGATTTTGCCATCCTACCTAATTTCATTGTACCCTGCACTCCATCAAAGGAAATGGTGGCAAGTGAATGCAATATGCATCAGCAAATCAGCCAAATTGACCAAATCAGTTAGCTGCCAAGTTATCTTACCATGCCCAGCTGGCCATTGGAGAAAACAACTTTGGTTCCCTGATTACCAAAGTAAGTAGCCCATGCATTCCTATCCTCAGTTGAGATCATGTCCTCACGATTCAAGACTACGATCCTTTTCCGGTTGCCTAGCCATGCGTCCATCTGATCATACATAACATGACTCAGTACAATTTGAAGCTGTTCTTTTGTACAGATGAATATGAGCAATCACCAAAGGCATAACCTTAGGATGGCTGGTGGACAAGGGAATCCGTGCATCACGGATCTCTATAACAACATCCATGAGCCTCAATTGCTCCTTCAATTCTTTCTCTGTTTTTGCAATATGACCAGGGTACCACTGTGAATTGAAATTGAATAGGAAAAATGAATGTGTCAGACATTATCTTATTTTACGGTGCATATGGTGGTGAGCTCATATGCTTGTTAATGACTTAATTCCACTAATGCACACCTTATATATACCTGCACTGGGCGCAGGGATCTGGTCCAGTAACGCAAATCAGCATCCAAGGTTTCCCAGTACCTCTCTTCTTTAGACTCGTCGTCGGGCATACTGCGAGAGACCTAACCTCTCTTTCTCATACAAACCAAGCAATGTGTCACCAGAAGCAACCTAATAATCCACCATAGCATGAGCAAAGCAAATATAGTACATCAGATGGATACCTACGGCTGTGCTGCGCCTAATACAACTTATAATTGCTGCAAACAGTACCATTTGTTCTGAGCCATAATTACTTTTTAAATGGAGCTCTTATATGGATTAATGATGAGCATGATGCTTTCAGAGGCAGTTCACAAGCTGCTGAAGACTGAAGCTGAAGCATTTGTTAGCCGACAATTTGATGGCAACAGAAAGATATTTACCTAACTATATGTGTTTTGGCCCAAGACCTGGTTAGTTTCGGTTGTGAATACCGATTTTGTTATTTTGTAACTTAAAATTCTGATGGTTCGAAGGAATGGGCAGGTTTACAGTGATTCGTTCTTTTCTTCAGTAACCCTTTACGCGACTGCACAGCTACAATTATTAGCAGTCTGAACTCTGAACTAGTAGAAGACGCCGACTCTGAAACTAATGTTATAACAAAACAAACACATACAACAACGAAGTTTTTCTAGGGGGGGGTTCATTAGCAACTCGGCAGCACACATCACTAGGGTTGCTGTAGAATAAGTAAGCAGGGTGCATGGGCACATGGAACAGAAAGACAATTCCAATCAGCAGTTCAGCACGCCCAAACAGAGCAGCCGAATGCAATCAAACATCTCCAAATTCAAGGGCTACCGGAAGCTAAACATCCGAAGCAGCAGAAGGAGAGGAGGGATAAAAGGCAAGAACCGATTGGTGTGAGTAAATCAGCCACGAACCATGGCATGCTCGCCAACTGCGCTGAGAAACGCTCGGCGGGAAGCGCGCGTCCTGATGGGTAAAGGCGCCGCCTTGATCCTCCACGGCCCCCGCGCCGGCGCTGGCGCGAAGGAGGTGGTGGGTGCGGCCAAAGAAGCGGCAGCCATGGCGACGGGAGAAAGGGGGAGAGTGGGATGCGATAGCCGAAACGGGTGGTTAGGGCCACCACCGAGTAGAATCCATTATTCTCGCGTCATCGGACGGTCCACAGGCCTCCCGTGCGCCTCGCAACCGTCTTCAACGGCCGCGATCCGTGCCCATCTGCCCGACCAGCCATTCTTCAAGGGGGCCTCCGGTGCAGAGCCCCTCTGGGATGGCACCAGTGAGTTCGTTGTTATCCACCTGAACATTGTATAAGCCTGGTAGTTCTTTTGGTAGTAAGCCTGTTATTGAAGAGTATCAACACAATCAGGGAGCAACTCTCGTTAGTTAATAATGGTGCTATGCCGCTATGGATGATACGGCTGGCTGTCAACGGGCCGAGCTTGGGCGAGCCAGGAGTCCAGGCTCAGCAGCTCGGCACAACCTGAACCTTGCTGTCTCTGCATGATAAGTACGAGCTATGAACCTTGCAGTCTTGCACCATAATTCATAACTTTTGAACCAGAAAGCAATAACAAGGTATCACAAGTCAGGAGCAACATATATGTAACCTAAAGAAGCTCGACAAAGTTTCTCATGAAATATATGCGCAGATTCTGTTAGCTCTAATTCACATTAAACTGTACAATATAAATACAACAGCTGCACCACCCTGATACACTGCAGCAAAGCATTGCTTAACCCAGCAGGCTAGACAGATTGCTTACATCTTTACTACAAGGCATCGGCCTGGGTGTCTGTGATCAAACTAGAACTTCAACAAATCCTAACCATTTCTACAAAACTTAGCAATTACTCGGGTCAGTCCAGCGGCCACCAAAAGACAGCCTTTGACTCTTGAGACATCATGAGCGTAGGAAGCATAACGAGATTCTCGATGATGAACCATGCAAAGTGGGAGAGCCACAGCACACTGAGCATCAGTAGGATCCTTCGACAGTGTTCTCTTCTTTTTTTAATCAAGAACATTGAATATCGTGGAAGGTCTCTAGACAAAGTAGTCTTGTCGCACCACGGTAATGAAATCGCCAGAGAGTTTATCATCCTCTTTCAGTTTTCCCCCTGTTTCACCGTTGGCTTGGACATGCCAATATATTGGGGAAAGAGGAGCATACAGATCTGTAGTTATAAGAGAAAAATAGTTAGTTACCACTGTATCGCTTTTGATACGAGATTTAGATTCATACGCCAAAAGATTTCACATGGAGAAGTGGATAACTATGAATACCCATCAAGAAAAGTTATTAATCTTTTTTAATTTTTCTGAAACAAGAATACATAAAAAACAGCTAGGTTCTGTGGCCATGCAAAACAAATCTGGAAACATTTTTTTTTTTTTTTTTTTGACAAGAAGAAACAAACTTTAAAGCATTTGGAAGTTTTTTTTTTTTTTGGCGCGCGCATTGTGCACGTATTGTATTAAGAGAAGCGAGAGTTATTACACGCACACATGCTCTAGCCAAAATCATTGACCGCGGCATGCAAAGTCACACTAACACACATCGCCCGGCTTTAACGGGCGCAGCTTCGGCTTTGTAAACTAATGGGAAACTAATTGTGCGACTAAGAAGGAGTAGGAGGCTACTGAGCGCTTTCGAAAGTCAGTAGTCAGCACATCAAAAGTAGTTAGTGGCAAGTCCAATTTTCCGAAAAACTTAGAAATGGTGGGCCGTCTCTTGATCCATAAATATGAAGACAATGATTTGATGTCTTGACAACAATTGTCAACAGAATAATCTGCAGGTAATTGTAGCAAATCACCAAATACCTTTCCAATTCAAACAACTTTGCTGGTAAAAGTTGACCAACTTTAGCAGCGATTGTAAAATTGGAACCCAATATAATAGTAGCATAAAGTACCAACTCTTAACAACTACAACTTATGCTAGAGCTGATAATACAAGGCTAGCAAGGAGAAATGGGTAGTTTGAAATGAGTTTACCATACAGGTTTTCTAATCAACAATCACTGCTACAAAATTGAATAACTTCAGTAAGGTTGCCAAATTGATACTATGTACGACCATAGCGCAAAGTAAGAGTTCTAATGCTATAGGGCTACTAATATGGAAATAGTCAATTTATGACATCAGTGACCAAAGGTCTTACGCTAAGTTCTGAGAGAACCTGGTAATCATGTTTGCATACTGTAGTCATCAAGCCAAAGTGCATATGATGTATCACATAGAAAATAATCATCTTTCCAGTAGAGAAGGGCTAAATCACGATTCATTAAACTAAGAAGCATTTACCTGAAGAAAGGGTTGGATCATGTTCTCTTGTAGAATGCAGTACGACAGTACCCGTAAGCACAGTAAGAAACCCACAAATCTCAGAAGCAATGCTGCTTATACTCTGCCCGACCAGTCCTAATTGTAATCACAAAACCTTAGTTCAGTAAGAACAAAATATTTGGAATTTATTGAAGTTCTGCAAAATTAGAATACCTTGAACATTATGGCACTTTGCTAAAATTGTGAGGGATGTGAACATCGCATAGTAGATGGGAGAAACAACTGCAGTATTGAAAGTATCCAATGCCTGAAAGTTCACCATGACGTGGAGATGCAAATCAACATTGAAAATATTGTCATCTAAATTTTAAAAGTTAATCCTGGCCGTACCTTGTTCAGGTAAATTAACTGAATAATTATGCATGTTGCTGAAACAGTTGCAAACAACCAAGTCTGGAAATAGCCAGCCTGGTTTATACCCTCAATTGTAAGTTTGATAGCAATGCCTACCGCTTTGATGCTCATTACCTAGCAAAAGAAAAAGGCAAAGAAACACTCCATAAAAACCAAAACGAAGTTGGTCTCAAAGGTATCCCAATGGACATCATTTACCGTCAAAGATCCTATCACCGAGCAAATTCCCACATACACCACTATGTTGGTCTGGCCATAACGGGGTGCACAGTGAAGTATCAAGATCAGTGAGATCGCCAATGCAGAGACTGCATAACAAAGAAAAGGCTGCAGAAAGCAAGGAGAGACATTACAGAATGTAAGTCCAAAACCCAATAGATACGTCTTGGTGACTCAGCATGTTGTTCCATAATGCATCAATCAAAAATTTTAACTAGACTATGAATTAGGTAAACCATATGGGGACAAAATGCAAACCAGTTTATTGTGAAAATCATGTTCTTATTAGGATTACAACGGAATAAAAACAATATATCAAGGTGTATTTTTTCAGATCTTGTTGATATATAAAAGACTAGTTATTTAGTATTTATTTATTTATGATAGTAGGGAATACCAGGTTGTGTTGCCAAGTGCCAGATCTGTGTGACTGAGCTTGGTGTCTCTTCCTCAGGTGCATGGAGGATGATCACGGTTGACCCGACTATACAGAGCACACAACCCAACACGCCCATCCGCTGCAGCTTCTCATTCAGGGTGAAATGGGCTAGAACAGCACTGCTCCGTCGAGATCACACACAGGGAGCATGTTACATTTTTTTAAAAAAAAGAAATACCACTCTCCGGAAGGTATAGTACAGCCATTGCTCCACAAATTCACAATCCTACCTGACAATTATGCTGAGCGCGCCAAGCGGGGTGACAAGAACAGCTGGCGCAAACATGTAGGCCACGAAATTGGCAATCTCCCCAATGAGCACTGCGAAGTTTCGAGCATTATTTCAAATTATCTCTGCCAGATGCCGTGAAGAATGATGAGGCAGCAAAGGAATCAGGAACGTACTCGTAACCATCCCAACCCACCAGAGTGGCTCCAAGAGGTACCCATAGCCTCCGACACCTGCAAAGTTCAATCACCAACACAAAAAATTCACAAATGTTACACCGGATGGCTAAAAATAGAATGAAACGAAGAATTCGACGCGCAGCACACGGGACGGGACTAACGACAGGGAGAGAAAAAGAAAGGAGGCGGCTTTCTCGGCCGCCGGCCGGTGACGGAGAGGGAGCGTGCACCTGCGCGGGCGCCGGCGGCGGCGGCCGCCCGGCGTAGGCCCTTCTTCTTGACGATGAAGCTGACGCCGATGAAGGCCGAGGAGGCGACCGCGAGGAGCGCGCCCGTGAGGTTGGCAGCGAAGAGGTCGCCGGCGGCGGCGTTCGGAGGGGCGGGAGTCATCGACGGCGTGCAGCGGCGACGGCGCGAGGCCGGCGCATTTGGGGCTGGCGGGCCCAGGAGGTTGGGGATCTGTTTATTTTTGGATTTTTCGTGTTTGAAATTTGTGCTTATTCACCTGGAGAATATGGTGGTGTGTGAGGCTGAGAGAGAAGCCGCGACGGGAGCGGACAAGTGTGTATGTGTGTGTGTGGAGATGGAGATGGAGATTCATAGTAGGTGATTAAGGGATGGAAAAGGTTTTGCATGCTATGATCCGTTTACGTCTTTGCTTGGAGTACATATGATGCTTACACGGCTGTGATTGGTAATGCACATTTGTATGTGTGAAAGAATTCTACTAGGGCGAGACACTGATTATCTTTTTGTGGGGTATATAGGAAGAAAGGAAATATGCATCTCACTAATTTACCTCTCCCTAACACACACATACTACACTCTAATTTAAGATTACCATTTTTCATTTTGTTTACATTCAAACGTGCTAACTAATTTACATTACCTTTTTTGTCTTGTTTATTTTTAAACTTGCCTAGAACATCTCAAAGACTTTCCAAAACTCACTCCCAATCTCAATTTTTGGGAAAGATTGAAAAAATTGCTCTCCACAACTCCATGTCTTAACTCCCAATCTTTCACACTTAGACTACCCACAATGTTGCAAAATGCCGGTGCTCAAACCCTCTCTCTCCCAATTGAGCATCGATGCCTACCATTGCGGGCGGTGCCGAGATGGGAAAAAAAAGCATTTTTGTTCATGTTCGTTCAAATTAGCTTGAACAATAAAAAAAAAGTATTTCTCAAAAACTTGGTACCGAAAGAGCATGCATCGCGGCGTCCTTTCCCAAAATAAACGCATGCAAAAGATGGAAGTGATAGGGCTCACGCGGGGTCCAAAGACAATAAACACGAGGTGCCCACGCCGTGGGTTGGGAACGGGATAGGCATCGGTGCTTGATGTCAGAGAAAAAAAATTTTGAAGCACCTCAACGTTGTGGAGAGTCTAAGATTTTTATAGTGCAAAAATATACACGTCGTGTCAATCCTATTGATCGGTGGACAGGGTTCCTAATGTAAATATGCACGAGGGAATATCGATCCTATCGATCTGTGGACCGGGTTCCAAATGCAAATACACGAGGAAAAATAAACTATAAACGCGGTTAGGATGATTTGCATATAATCCAATGACTCTTAAAATTCCCTTCTATACATTTTAGAAGCGAGATTTGAAAACCGTTAGAGAATCCCAATAAACACGCTCCCAATTTTTTCTAGCCACTTCTAAAACTCACTAATTTTACTAATCATTTTTTACAAAGCCACTCAAGATGTTAGATTGTCATCTTTGGTCACCGAATTTTACATGGAACAAGCAAGCAGATGTAGGTAACGGTGTGTTGTGTCCATAGCAGAACCAACGACGACCACGAGATGACGAGAAGCAAGACAAGCCAAACGAAACTAATGCTAGCGGAGTTGTTAGATGGGATCAAGGTTGAAGGTGGCACGATTTGCGTGATGGCGCCTCCCTCTCCTCCCTGTGTATACAACTGTACCCGCGCGCAGGGCCCACACCCATACGCCTCCTCCCTGTCGCGATCCAGATCTCATCACGCACCACCCAGCCACAGCCAGACGCGCCGGACGTGCGTTGTGGTCCTAGCGGCCCGGCCAACCTCCCCGCGCGCTGCCGCCGTCCCGCGACCGCGAGTGACGCTCCTCCTCCGTCCTCTCACAGCCGGGTACGTACGGCACATTTCAATGGCGATTGGCCTGGCCAACCAACCCATCATCATCTCCTCTGACCTCCGAGGATCCGATGGTCGTCGTCGGTGATCTTTTTCCGTTACACTTCCCCGCCGGCCGCCGCGCCCCCCTCGGCTCCCGCTGCGGCACGGCGTTTGTTCCCACTCGGACTGCGTCGGGGTTGCGGGGTTTCACGTGACCTGTCCCTGTCCCTGTCCGTCCGTCCTCGTCCTCTGCCGCTGGGGGGCTCGCTTTGTCGCCGCGGGACGGGGGATACGGCGAGGTGCGTGTTGGTCTGCTGTACGAATACTTGTTGTCTTAACGACATCTAGTCGGGTGCGGGCTCATGGGCTCATGGGTGCATGATACATTAGTGGCAGATTTTTCTCTCTCTACCTTTTTTTTTTTTTAAAAAAAAAAATGGAGTGGCTAGTTTTCGGCCACTGCGATGCGACGACGCATGATGATACACATACAGCACCAAGTTTGACAAAAGTACTTATTAGCCAAGAAGCTGATAATATAAAATAGGGGATGTGAACCTACACAAAGTACAAAATCATAAGGGAATTCTCTTCTCCATCGGATGTGTTATCGGCAAAAATACTCATAGCAATAATTTCCAATGTCACGTGTCATTTGGATGTTGTTTTTCTTCCTAGCTCCCTTCAGGGCAAAAAACAAAAAAAAATCTATACCTGGTGGAGTATGTACAAACCTTCAATGCATATATACTGTGGATGAATAACACATGTTCTCACCATATGACACTACGGGAAAAATATGGATGTACGATACTCCTCGGTCCCATAATGGATAACGTTTGAAAGTAGCATTTAAATGTCTTCTTCACACTTATGCTATGCATCCGTCCTCCTTTTGGTCTATGTTCACACAATCACCGATGTACTGGCGAGAAGCTTGGACGTCCAACTTGACAGAGGGGAGTATATACCAAAGCTTCCACGCATACATACCATGTGGATGAATCACGTACATGTTCTCACCTCCTTTTTTTCAAAATTGTACTTTGTGTGTGCTTGTTAAGAGAAGTTAGAATAAAGTTTTACACTAAGCGGCAACCACGAACAACGATGTCAAACTCCATAAGCCAACAACGATGTCAAACTCCATAAGCCAACAACGATGTCAAACTCTATAAGAGCCACCTTCCCACCCTCATGGATTAGGGCAAGCACTTTGGCCTTCATCGCCTTCCTGTTGTCATCGAACGTCCTTCTTCTTCATTTCTCCTTCTAGACTTTCCACGAAAAATGATCAAAACGAGGGAATTGAAGAGTTGCGCCTAAAGGATTCCGTACATCCGCCCGTGCTGCTACCACCAGTCCATCGGGGAGGAGTCGCCATGTTCTCACCTCACACACATCAAAGGACAAATGGAAATTGATTTAGTTTTCTTTCAGATACATCAAAGGAAGAAGAAGGTAAAGCAACATCTCTGGCACCATAGAGCAAGACATGACAAGATCTATGTTCTCACTGGTCAACGGCGAGGTGCACATTGCTGATACGTCGTACCCCCTTCGTATCACTATTAAAAAAAACGTTTAGGACAAATGATACGTTTTCAAAAGCATAACTTTAACATCTCTTTTCTATAAAAAAGTTTATTGAAAAGTCATATATGTATATTTTTATGAAACTAATTTTTAAGACAAGTCTATTGACACGATTTGTACATTTTTAAATTAAGTTTGACCCAAAACTTTTCCATATTGTCCACTGCTGTGGAGTGAGTAGGCCGGGCGGGGAGGTAAATCGATGTAGCGAGGGACTATCATGAGGCACTGAACCGAAGTATGCGTGTCCTACTTCGGTTGCGTCCGGTCCGTGGGCTGACTGTATGTGGCCATAGGAATGAACGAAACTCGTGCAGCATAATTGGGCCTTTGTGCAAAGTTTGGTGGGTCGAGTTCTTCTTTTAGCACGGGCCAGGCATATACTTCCTGGGCCTGTGGCCCATAATCTCTGTCTTGACTGTCCACTTCGAGTCAACCTGCCGGTACTGGTCCGGTCCACACAGCTTTTCAAGTCGGCTGACCGCAGCGCGCTCACACGGCGGCAGGAGTTGCCGACTCTAATCTAATCCAGCGGCAGCCAGGCACTCGCCAAGCAAACCCCTTTAAATCTGGCCCCTTGACGCGCAGTCGGAGAGGGGCATCACCCGTGCGTGTGCCCTCGCCTCGCCCCCGCCGCCGGCCCCAATCCCCTCCATCTCAAAAAATGGCCATTGCCCCCGCCGCCGCCGCCGCCACTTCCACGTCCCGACTCCTCCACTACCACGCAGCCGCTAGCACCGACCGCCACCACCGTCACCAGTTCAGGTACTCCGCGAGTCCGTTTCCTCTCTCGCTGCGCTGCGGCTCCGGCCCGCGTGAGGCGGCGGCGGCGGCCCGGGCGCTCCTGCCCGACCGCGTCACCCCGTTCTCCTACGGCGTGGACGAGGACGCGGATGACCACCCGCGCGAGGAGTGCGGCCTAGTCGGCGTCGTGGGCGACCCGGACGCGTCGTCGCTGTGCTACCTGGGCCTGCAGAAGCTGCAGCACCGCGGGGAGGAGGGGGGCCGGGATCGTCGCCGTGGGCGGGGACGGCAAGCTCAAGTCCGTGACCGGGCTCGGGCTCGTGGCCGACGTGTTCGGTGACCCGTCCCGCCTCGCCTCGCTCCCGGGCCCCGCCGCCATCGGGCACGTGCGCTACTCCACGGCCGGCGCCGCCGCGTCGCTGCGCAACGTGCAGCCGTTCCTGGCCGGGTACCGGTTCGGGCAGGTGGCCGTGGCGCACAACGGCAACCTCGTCAACTACCAGGCGCTGCGGAACAAGCTCGAGGCCAGGGGATCCATCTTCAACACCTCCTCGGACACGGAGGTCATCCTCCACCTCATCGCCACGTCGCTGTCGCGGCCCCTGCTCGCCCGCGTCTGCGACGCCTGCGAGCGCCTCGCGGGGCCTACTCGCTGCTGTTCCTCACGGCCGACAAGCTCTTCGCCGTGCGCGACCCGCACGGGTTCCGCCCGCTGGTGATGGGCCGCCGCCGGAACGGCGCCGTCGTCTTCGCGTCCGAGACCTGCGCGCTGGACCTCATCGACGCCACCTACGAGCGCGAGGTGGAGCCCGGGGAGGTGGTCGTGGTCGACCGCCGCGACATGTCGGTGGCGTCGGCCTGCCTCGTCCCGCACCGCCCCCGCCGCTCCTGCGTCTTCGAGCACATCTACTTCTCGCTGCCCAACTCGGTGGTGTTCTCCCACGCCGTCCACGAGTGCCGCACCGCCTTCGGGCAGGCGCTGGCCGAGGAGTCCCCCGCCCTGGATCCCGGTGCCCGACTCAGGCTTCTACGCCGCGCTCGGGTTCGCGCGCGCGTCGGGGCTCGAGTTCCAGCAAGGCCTCATCCGCTGGCACTACAATGGCCGCAGCTTCATCCAGCCGACGCAGGCGATCCGGGACCTCGCCGTGAAGCTGAAGCTTGCCCCCGTGAAAGGCGTCATCACCGGCAAGAGCGTCGTGGTCGTGGACGACTCGCTGGTGCGCGGCACCACCTCGAGCAAGATCGTGCGGCTGCTCCGCGACGCCGGCGCGCGTGAGGTGCACATGCGGATCGCGAGCCCGCCCGTGGTGGGCTCCTGCCTCTACGGCATTGACACACCGAGCGAGGGCGAGCTCATCTCCAACCGGATGGACCTGGACGGCGTGCGCCGGGAGATCGGCAGCGACTCCCTCGCCTTCCTCTCGCTGGACAAGCTGCACAGCATCTACGGTCAAGAGGCGGGGGACTACTGCGATGCGTGCTTCTCGCAACTACCCCGTGCTGCCCACGCTGGCCGACCCGGCCGCCGAGCCTGAGGAGTGAGCCCGGAGCAGGTGAGCTCTGTTGTGCTTCGTCTGCCTGTACGTCTAGGTTGTTGGGATTCAGCTGTGTTCAGACAATTTTGCGCGCCTCAAGGACTGCTGTAGCTTTTTATGGTACTACTCATGGATTACCAATAAGAAAATGACAAAAGCCAACATCTAGTAATTGTGTCCGTCCTTGCTGTGTGCTGTTGTGCTCTATATCACGTTGTCACTGTTGATCAAATTATCCATGACATTGCTAAATTTTGGCTTCATCAGAACATAAATTTGGCCTGGCGCAGTGGGGTCAGGCTGCTAGCTAGACGCACCGTAGAAAATCATGTTTTGCTTTTTATGAAGCAACTTCAAATTTTTTTTTACCCAGAAGAATCAACAGTGAGTTGCGACCTTCATACCCGTACCATTTCCTGGTAGCCTCTAGGACATGGCTGTCTGTGCGCTAAACGCAACCCATTCTAGCTTGCAAGAACACTGAAGAATGCTGACATCCCTCTAACGCGATAGTGGTACACCACCATAGGTAAAATAAACATACATATGCTTGCTTCAGTGTCCATGGATTAGCCTGCCTTTGTCTTGTAAACGTAAGACGTTGAGAAGTAAACAAAAGCGAGAAGCTCCAACGCGGTGAGCGCTGCAAGGAGCAGGTAGAAGTAGTCGAGGTGACCCCGGTTGAGGTCGTCGGCGAACCAGCTGGTGCCGCCGTTCCTCGTCGTAACCCCATCGATGACCGTGATGAGGGCGCTGCTGATGAAGCTGCCGACGCCGAGGACGCTCAGGTAGAGCGCCAGCCCGAGGCTCTTGAGCGCCCCGGGGACCTGGTCGTAGAAGAACTCCTGCATGCCGACCATCGTGAACACATCCGACGCGCCGAGGAGCACGTACTGCGGCACGATCCACCACAAGCTCATGGGAACCGCTGACGTTCCAGAGCTACCCTCCACCACCACCAGGCCGCTGCCGGCGTCCCTCGCCACCTGCAGCCGCTTCATCTCCACCAACGCGGCGACGACCAGAGTGACAAGGGACAGCGCGGTCCCCGTGCCGATCCGCTGCAGCATGGTGATGCCCGAGGCGACGCCGGTGACCCCGCGCGCCACGGGCACCAGGACGCGGTCGTACAGCACGACGCAGACGACGATGCTGGCGCCGAGGAAGC
The DNA here is from genome assembly GCA_015847255.1 of Hyparrhenia diplandra. Lineage (NCBI taxonomy): Eukaryota > Viridiplantae > Streptophyta > Magnoliopsida > Poales > Poaceae > Hyparrhenia > Hyparrhenia diplandra. The sequence goes on along the minus strand of JADLZK010011345.1, from coordinate 70,457 downwards.
ACTGCAGCGCCGCGGGGGGCACCTGGAACGACTGCCCGATCCTCCGGTCCAGCGTCGCCGCCTGCTTGGTGAAGAGCGTGGACGGCTGCGCGAACACCACGCCGTAGAGCAGGCACGTCGCCCATATCGGGAACAGCCTTGCCAGCCCCTTCACCTCTTCCGCGAGCACGGCGTCCTGGGGAGCTCACCGTCACCGTGTCCCAGCTCCACCGACCCGGCTTCGTGACCCGACCTCTTCTTCCTCCACGCCACCAAGGCCTTGCGGAATTCGGAGAACGTGCTGGCACTGGCATTGGCACCGCCGCCGTTGCTCCCGTGGGAGCCGTAGAACCTGTAGGTCCTCGTGCCAAGCAGGAAGATGGCGAGCGCGAGTAGCATGGCCATGGACGGCACGCCGAAGCCGAGGGCCCAGCCGACGTTGTCCTGCACGTAGCTCATGAGCGCGACCGTCACGGTGGCGCTCGCGCAGAGCCCCATGTACCACCAGTTGAAGAAGGAGGCCCGGGCCACGGACTCGTTGGGGTCTGTCGCATCGAATTGGTCTGCGCCGAAGGCCTGGACGCACGGCTTGTGCCCGCTCTGGGCGATGGCCACCAGGTAGAGGGAGACGTAGAAGAAGGCCGTCTGGAGGGAGGAAGGCGGGCATACACCTTGTCCGTCGGCCGAGTCACGGCATTGTTCAGATGATGAGAACATTGACGAGAGTGTCAGCATCCCGAGGCCCTGCCATTTGCCAAATTTGGGTGAGAAATGAAATGAAGTGTAGATCTACTGACACATACTCTTGACAAAAGGGCAATGTTTTGAGATTCAATTCAATAAAGCTTTGTAAAATTTGGCACGGAAACATGAACATGATATATGGATACATAGATTTAAATAGACTTACCGTAGTTTTGCCGCTGTCATTTATTTAATTGGTTTATAAGCATATTTTAAATCAGTACATTGTTTTTCTTTTTTCAAGCCGGCCACTCGCACTACTCATTTTATTCGAAAAAATTGTTGGTGAAATATCACAGCAGCTTTTGGTTGTTTGGATCAATTATTACCGAAAGTTTTGCCTTTTGACGCTGTCGCTTAATTGGACATACACTGTTTGCAAAAATTTTTTTCTCAACTCAAACAGCTAGTGTACATTCATTTCTCGTGGAAAAATGATTCGAATTATAATTTGAAATTTTTTTTTGAGGGGAATCTTTTTGTTAATTCAAACATAACATTTGTTAACAAATTAAACATACATGACGTTTTTTGTTCCCAAATTTGACAGGAATCGTTTGTAATTTGAATGCAACCACCGGCCAATGCTGTTGTTTTGTTGGTGAACTGTCATCACTGAAGGACGATACAAGGCACGCTTTTGATTTCTGCTGAAGACGACCAAAAACGACTAACGACCAAAGACGTTTGACGTTTAAAGTTGATACATGGACAAGCGCAAACAGTAGTGTATAACAAAAACAGTTATTACACAGATCGAAGGTGGAGAGACGTCCGCCGTATTTCATTTGGAAGAAAGATTCTTACCAATTGCAAAATGACCCTTGAACACCTAGATGATTTTTCTAACATCCCAAATTGTTTAAAACCTTGTTTTTAAAAAAAACTTCAGGTGCGAGCTAGAGTCATTTTGGCAAATGTAGGATTGTGTATATTCATTTCTCATTCATACATGATTCGAATCTTCATACTCACAAAGAAGTTTTTTGGTGGGATCCGATCACATGCCAACAAAACATTTGTTATCCAAATTAGAAAACTTGGAACGTGATTCGTGGTTTTGGTTCCCAAATTGGTTAGCACGGAGGTAATTTGAATGGTACCACCGGCCGGTAAATCGGCGACGGCGGCGCCGTTTTGCTTCTGTCAGGCTTCACGAAGGACGATATGTTCAAGGCACGCCCGCCGCCGTTTCTGCCCGAAGTCGACCGCACTGAAAACGACTGGACGAGATGCCGTAACCAAACCGACGCCACCTCCACCAAGCTCCAAAGAAGATACCCGCCAGTAAGCAACAGTCAATCCGAGCGCCGGTGAAAACAAGGGGGGTGGGGGCAGTGACGTTACGAAGAGGGCCGACGTCGCCCGTGGAGTGCGCGGCGGCCTGAATTCAGATTCAGAACACTCAGACGCCAAATGACGGTGTGCTCGCAACTGCGAAGGCATCTAGAATGATTGTTCGGCGGAAAATGGAGACATTTTTTTTTGTTTTACGAATTAACAGGATGATTGGATGAATGGTGCAGGGGGCGGGGTAGGGCGAGGTGCCTCGAAAGTCCATTTATTATGACAATATATCTATAACTAATGTATAAACCCAAAACAAAAAATATAAATGTTCATATTTTTAAGCAAATAAAATATAGTTTCCTCGTGAAACCTGGCAATAACATATAAATTGAGAACCCGATATTTTTACTAGTATATGTAAAAACTGGCTATATTAAAATTTGAATGGAACCGAATTTGTTTTTCTAAAGAAGGAACAAAATCATTTGGCTGTAAATAAAACCTTGCTCTAAGCTCATGCCCAACCAAGCAACCACCTGTTCTATGTCTGTTTCTCTGCATCTATTCATCACTCCTCCAGGCGAAAAACTTGTTTAACTTTTTTTTTTTTTTAAAAAAAAGAAACGACAGGAATTTTTCTGGACTCATTTTGTAGCATGAATGTATAATTGCTAAGGCATTTACACTTTTTCATGCGCTCTAAATCGAGCCGAAAAAAATACACAAACAAAGCGGTGGTCGATTTCTTGACAAAACGAAATACATGCCAGCAAATAACCAGTTTTTTTCTTAAGCAATTCAAAGCACGGAGCGGAAAATCGGCGTGGTTCGGTTGGTGGGCTCACCAAAATATAGAGCACGGAGGAGGCGACGATGGTGCGGTAGCGTCCGAGCCAGGAGTCTGCGATGGCGGCGCCGAGGAGCGGCAGCATGGACGCGGCGCCCGACCACGCAAGTTCACCGCCGCGGCGGCCAAGCCGTGGTCTGCCCTCAAGCGGGCCGGTCAGGTAGCTGATCAGGTTGGACGAGATGCCGTAGTACGCGAACCGCTCCGCCACCTCCACCCCTGCAGCAGCACGCAACAGCGCCCGCCAGTAAGCGAATCGAGTCGAGGCCGAGCGCCGGTGAGATCGTGGGGGGGCGGGGGCAGTGCGTGGCTTACAGATTATGAAGAGGGCCGATTTCCAGCCGCCCGTGGACGGCGCGCGGCGGCCTGGGAGGAGCGGGTCCGAGGAGGCAGGGCTCGAATCAGACGCCATGGCTGGCTGGTGTGCTCGCGGAGTGCGAGCGAGCGCAGAGAAACTGCTCTCGGCGGAGACGTCGCGGAGGCGTCCGCGCGTCTCGACGAATTAACAGGGGAGAATTTAGGAAGAGAGGGAGGAGGTGGGCGCTGGGTAGGGTAGGTGCCTTAAAATACATTTATTATGACAATATATCTATAACTAATAAGTATAGTGTTACTTGTTTTGTATTATATAAATGTTATTATTTTTGGCAATTAAAATATAGTTTCCTCGTGAAACCTGGCAATAACATATAAATTGTATAACCCGATATTTTTACTAGTATATGTAAAAACTGGCTATATGTAAAATTTGAATGGAACCGAATTTGTTTTTTTTTTTTTTTAGGATCAAAATTTGTTTAACGAGGACAAAAAGGGGCAGACGTTCGCATGCATGTTTGCGGTTGCGGGTGCAACCGTTAAGTCTAATCTGCAACATATATATTTGGATAGCGCAAAGTCTAATTGGACCCTTTGGGTTTGGACATTCACCATGTGATCCATCAAAATCGAAAATCCATTGGAGATTATTAACTTAAAAGGTTCATTGTCCACTGTATTTCTTTCGAGTTGAGATGTATACAACCTTTAGTGTCTAACTTCGAGTATTATGAGTAGGCTCACATGCATTAGTCACACATATCTGCACTAAAGTAATGGAAGATTGTATTGGGTCATTTCTAACAAATTCAGGTAATATTTTTATTTTTTAAAAAATGGTGCATACAATACATTCACGGATAAAAATATATTAACATTTTAAGACGTGTTTCATGAGAAATTTGATGAAAGTAATATGGTATTATAGAAGTTGAAGTATTTTTCAGGTATAGAACAAGGCTCCCATAGAACAAATACAAAGTGAATAGTAACTTAAAATGGAGGGAGTAACTCATAAATGAACAACAGATCTGTTGATTACTGATTTAACCTTGGCTTAAGAATTGAATGATCGCATGGACCTCCCAACAGATACAAAAGGGAATCAACATCAAAGATAAGTTGGGATCACAAATCCTAATTGTGGAGAGAGAAAAAAAGAGAGAGATTTACACACTTAGTTGGGTATCTTATCACCTATATACTCTATGGCGTAGCACACAGCTCTAGCTAACCATCAACAGTTGCATGTACGGCTCCTTTGTTCTTGTACTTGTATATCACCGCGAAGAATACATAGGCGAGGAGCTCGACGGCGCTGAGCGCGGCGAGCAGCCAGTAGAAATAGTCCACGTGGCCGCGGTTGAGGTTGTTGGAGAACCAGCTCCCGCCCCTGGCCGTCGTCACCCTGTCGATGACCGACACGAGCGCGCTGCTGATGAAGCTGCCGACGCCGAAGATGCTGAGGTAGAGCGCCAGACCGAGGCTGCGCAGCTTGTCGGGGACCTGGTCGTAGAAGAACTCCTGAAGCCCGACCATGGTGAACACGTCGGCGGCCCCGAACAGCACGTACTGCGGCACCATCCACCACAGGCTCATCGGCAGCGGCACCTTCGGCTTGTCCACGAGGCCGGCGTCCCGCGCGACGCGGAGCCGGTGCTTCTCGACGAGCGCCGCGATCACCATGGACAGGAGCGAGAGGAGCATCCCCGTGCCGATGCGCTGCAGCATGGTGATCCCGGATGGCTTCCCGGAGTACCGGCGCGACACCGGCACCAGGACGCGGTCGTAGATGGGGATGAAGACGACGATGGTGATGCTGATGAAGCTCTGCAGCGCGGCCGGTGGCACCTGCAGGTGCCGCCCGACGCGCCGGTCCAGTGTCGCCGCCTGTTTCGTGAAGAACGTCGACGACTGCGAGAACGCCACCGCGTAGAGCAGGCACGTCGCCCAGATCGGGAACAGACGGATGATGGCCTTGGCCTCCTTGATTAGGTCTGTGCTATTGCTCACTGCAGCCTGCTCCTCCTCATCGACACCAGCACTGCGTAAATCGACAGACATCAAAAGGCAATGAAACCATGTTGAGCCGTCGAACACATTGTGAAAGATCGTAGTGACAGAGTACATGCCTGAATCTCGGCGCCCCGTCTGCTGCAGGTCGATCACCATGCTGCTGAATGGCCTTTCGCCTGCTCCGCCACTCAGCGAAAGCCTCGCCGGCACGAGCGAACAGGCCCTTCTCCCCGGCAGTGACGTAGTACCGGTACGTCCGCGTGCCGAGAAGGAACACGGCGAGGGCGGCGGCCATGACGGCGCAGGGGATGCCGAAGCCGAGACCCCACCCGATGTTGTCCTGCACGTAGCTGAGGAACACGAGCGTGACGGCGGTGCCGGCGCACATGCCGAAGTACCACCAGTTGAAGAAAGAGCTCCTTGAGACGGTCTCTTTGGGGTCGCTCTGGTCGAACTGGTCGGCGCCGAACGCCTGCACGCACGGCTTGTGGCCGCCCTGCGCCACCGCCACGATGTAGAGGGAGACGTAGAAGAAGGTCACCTTCAGGGTGGACGGGGGCCCGCTGCCGGAGGAGAGCAAGGTCGAGAAGGCCAGCATGCCTAAACCCTGTATTGGTTCGTTTTCCAAGTGAGCATTTGCAGAATTGCAGTTAGTCAGAATCAGAGTATTCGTCAACGAAGAAGAGAAGAAAACAACAACGTGAAGACATATATAGCTGAAGGCCCAAATCTAAATTTGGTTTCCATAGAGGGCCATGGAAACCTGGCCCAAAATCTTAGTCTCTTAGGTTCGCTCGAGGCCCATCAGCTCAAGATGCACACAACAACGAAAAAAAAAAAAAAAAAAGTTGGTTTGTGAAGAGTGAAGACACAGGCCGAAAGAGAGAAAGAAAGTGATGGAAAAATATCCGGCTCTACGAGAGGAGTGGTTGGTGGCTACAGATGCTCTTCTTGAGTTTTGTATGATCCCCCATGAGCGGTGATGTTAATGCAACGACGACCTCATGATGTGACGCGACGAACCCGATTAATAGTCCAACAACATCAAGCCCGTCGTTATCTATTTAATTTTTTTGACGAAATTATCTATTTAATTTTAGCATCAACTTGCCGCGAACAATGGCTCAAATGCAATGTACTCTACCACGACAACTGTAGGTTCCTGGATCTCGCCCATGTATGTACGGGGAATTTTCAAAGGAAGGAAGGAAGGTCGAAGGGGCTATAGCTAAACTACTAAAAACAACGCGACACACGTGAAAGCGATCTGCCGAGTCGGGTTTAATTTGCTTACGAGGACGTAGAGGAGCGAGGCGATGACGATGGTGCGGTAGCGGCCGAGCCACTTGTCCGCGAGGGCCCCGCCGAGCAGCGGCAGCAGCTGCGCCACCCCGTTCCACGCGTTGATGGCCGCCGCCGCCGCCGCCGTGCCTTCCCCGAGCGGGCCCGTCAGGTAGTTGATCAGGTTCGACGACACGCCGTAGAACGAGAAACGCTCCGCGATCTCCACCGCTGCAATCGATCGAGCGCTAGCTATAACTCATGACTATGTATGTGATGGATTGATTCAGAGAGGTCGATCGATCCAGGGGCGAGCGAGCGAGCTGGACTTGCCTATGATGAAGAGCGCCGACCTCCAGCCGCCGGTGGCGCCGCGGTCGGCGGGGTGGCCGCGGTAGTCCAGCGCCGCGTCGTCGGCGGCGGCGGCGCGCGACAGCAAGGGGGTCGGAGTAGTCGTCCGAGCCGGAAGGCATCGTCGCCGGAGTAGGGGGTTGGAGTTGGGGATTGATTGATACTGCCGGAGAAGATGGAGATGAGCTTGCTCTGGTACGCGGAGGCGAGAAACGGCAGGGCGCAAGCTGTGGCTCGGCGAACTCGAATTCAAACCAACCAATTAACCTGGACGACGACGACGACGACGGGACGACGACGAGTGATTGTCGCCTCGGCAGCGGCGGCGGCGGAGGCTTCTCAAATCAAAATGATAATGAAGTAGAAAGTGCTGCTGTTCGCTAGTCGAATTATGCGCCGGCCGGCCGGTCCACCACCCGAATTATTATTGCTGATTGTTGTACGGCTCCCAGGTGCTCAGAGACAAATCGACCGGACCAGCTTGGAACAGTGGAATCCGCGGCGTCTCACCTGTGGCCACATGTGGAGTCGTCCGGTTCAGTCCTCCCTTGCTGGGCCGTCGAGCGTGGCTAGGGCTGAATTACTTCTGTGAAATCATTTTTTTTAAATGATGGTAGGACCTTCACTTGGTTTTTTCAATTAAAAAACAAAAGGCTTACCACTATTAGTTTGGTCTCGTTTGGATTCAATGCATCTTCTAAATGCGCGTGTCTCACTGACTAACGAGTATTACCTCCATTCCAAATTATAAAACGTTTTGGTGTTTCTAGATACTTTTCTTTTTACTATGTATCTATACATGGTGTATAACTAGATGCATAGCAAAAAAAAAAAATGTATCTAGAGGTTCAAAAAACGCCTTATAATTTGGAATGGAAGGAAATACTTAGTTCCAAACAATAGCAAGGGTAGCTAACTTGAGAAGTTTAGGTGCCCAGAAATATATGGTCCATGTGAGACATGTTTACAAATTCAAGGGTCCCTGGTGTAGCTAACTCTAAGGGCAAAGACATTGGTGTTGTCTTATAACTAGTCCTCATATAGTGTCACGTAATTTAAGATCGACTTAATAGACTACGTGTATAATGGTTGTCTTTCTAAGTTGTCTCAGAGCAATGCACATTTCCTTAATTTATGGAGTGAGTAAAAAATAGGATTGTGAGGTGCATGACGACAACAACTCATACAATGGTAAAATAGTTGTCTCATAGTCCTAAATTCTAGCTCATGAGGTCGTTGTTTTACGGCAACTACCTCATTCACTCTCACCTCTCTTTTCCTCCACATCATCAAAAATCCTACGCATGGCGTCGCATGAGACGACCTATGAGACCGCTTACGTAGAAGAATGTATTCGCCTAAAATATATAACATGTTCCTTAAATAAATCTCCAAGACATAAGTCGTCGTCAGTGACAGAGTCGGAAAAAAAAATTAGACTAGGCTAATAAAGCTCTATCCATGCTTAACCCCTTTTAATTTATATAATTATACATAAAATACAAGAAGGGGCGTAAGAGAGGCTCCACTAATTAGTGGTCCGTAGGGGGCTGGAGCCCGGGCCGCTCGGGTGGTGGCTCCGTCCCTGGTCGTCGTCCAACAAACCGCCAACATGATGGATGGCAAATGTATGTCTCTAGTGTCTATATTCAACGAGTCTAAGTTTCTTCCGATCCTATGGCCATAGGTTGAGTGGCTCAGGGCAGCTCCAGTGGTCAACCGACTCACTAAATAAAAATGAATAAAACAAGAGCAACGTCGGTCTAAAACTGAATCCTCAAAAGTCGACTCATACGATGAAAAAACTTCTCCAATGGGCCAGGACCCGCTAGCGACTCATACTGCTACTTTCCCCATCCTTCTCGGAGCTTCCAACGACGCGCAGTGAGCAGCCATGGAAAGTGCAGACTTCGTCCCCACCAGCAATGGCACATGCAGGCATGGACGCGGTCGGATCCAGGACCGTCTCCACCGGCGTGGGAGTGGCCAGCGAGGGCGCCACCGGATCTGCGGCTGCCTCCACCAACGCGGGCCCGTGTGTGCGCGGCGAGCTCCACCATCGAGCGCGTAGATCGCGACCGGTGTGCGCACCGAACAACGTCTGTCGCCGGAGTCTCCCCGCCGGTTCCCGCTCTCCCTCCTCGCCGTCGGTCGCCGGCCTTCCCATTCCGCCAGCCGCTCGCCCCCATGAGAAGCTGCTCGTCGATCCTGCCGGCTGCTTCCCTCTCCGCACGAGCGGCTTCGCGCTTGCTGCCACCAGTCACCTGATGCATCTTCGACTACATGGCCGGGGTGGTCGCCTCGATGCTCACCACGGCCACGTGGGCTGCCGCCGGAGCAGACGATCTTCGACTCCATGGCGGGGTGGGTGTCCTTGTGAGCGGCCGTGGTCCGTGGAGGGCCCAGTGATGCGTACGGGATTTCAATTTTTTACTCAGTATGAACCGATGCAAGATCTTGCATCGACTCGTGATTTTTTCCCTGACGAGTCGCTTTCTCCAATGGTTGAGTCGACTTTTTCAGCCGCCACGTAGGCCCATGAGTCGCTTTGGGAAAGCCACTGGAGAAGCCCTCATTCGTTTCAACTTTCAACTACCACACTGCACCTCATCTACAGGTCTACTGCATGTGATCCCTGTGGAGGCGCAATTGAGGAAAGGGGGGATTGATTGATCGGAGGTGGAGTGAGGCGTTCTGGGGATGAGACTTTCATGACCTGTGCATTGACTGAGTAAGCTCCAGGTATGTATGCATATGCAGGGCCCCGTCAGTGGTCACTGTGTGGTAGCTTACACACGAGGGCGCTGCAAAGGACGACCTGCATGGCCTTTGACTAGCTAGTGGCGCAGATAGATAACATACGGATACGGCGCATGCAGTCAGGGAACTACTTGTACGTCCTATGCAACGTACATACTCACCGCGCAAGGTACTTTTTTTTTTTTGAAACTGTGGTGCCATACTGCTATAATTAAAATTGTCCTTTCGTGATCTTATCTACTTAATTATTAGAGCTTTGAATGATGTACGTGCATGGCATATCTCCTACTGTGTACGGGAATGTACCCTAAATTTCAGTGCTCCATCCGTCTTAATGAGAAAATTTTGCACAAGTTATTATGGATCCAATTTTTTCCTCAATCACGTGCAATAAACCACGATATGATCAATCGTCTCTGGCGCTTGGTCACATAGCACACAGTTGTCGTGCGTGTCAAGGCCGTGTCGTCGATGCCGATCAGCACGCAGTCCAGTGCCACCGTCGTACAATGAGCCATAGGAACATTTTCACCCTTAATGGCGCTAGGTCTCCCAAATGCGGGTCAATCCAGGTACAGGTGTGAGCCCATGTACAGAGCCTGGTAGGCCGAGTGCAAAGAGAATTTTCCATCTGAAGCCCACCTCCAGATTAGCAGATCCGGTCTGCCCATGAGCGTGAATCCGCTGATTGCGTGCCAAACCCGAAGGTACTCTGCCATGCATGCTTGGAACTGAGACGCCTCCACTAATCTGCTAAACCTAGCTCCTGTTCTTGAGAGTCTAAGCCATCGTTTGCTTGTTTACAACGCGGTTGGGCACAAACTTGAGCAGCGTGGGTACCATGGCTCTGATGCAAGTTCCATCTACCCAGGTGTCCACCCAGAATAGGGTGTTCTGCCCGTTTTCGATGACCGTGAGGGTGGACATCCTGAAGAAAGCCTTGGCCTCATCAGTGAGCTTAAACAGCAACTCGGACCACGCTCGCTCATGGTCGGTTTTTTTTTTGCAGCCATGGACACTTAGCTTCGAAGGCCCTCACAGACAACTTGAGGTCTGGTTTGTGATGCCTAGACCGCCGATGTCTTTTGGCCACGTGCATGTTTTCCGGGCTATCATGCACTTGCCTCTTGTGTCACCGTTCTTGCTTGCCCATAGAAACCTTTTGCATATGGAGTCAATTTCATTTCGTGCCCATGGTGAGAGGTCGTCTACGATCATACAGTACATTGAAATCTCCAAGAGCACTAACTTCACCCAAACAACACCTGCCTCGCTGAGATTCCATGTTGGGACGTCAAATTCTATACTCAGACTTTTTGCAATGCAGGCCTCGACAAGAACTACAATGTCTACAAGATTTCTAGAAATCTTAACACCACCACTCATGTTTTAGCTTCTCCGGCCAGGTCTCATTGTAATATGCCATCTGGTGTTTCTATATCTTGCACCAGTTCTTCTCATATCTCGAGTTGTCCTATTAGGGACGCTCTTGACCATGTATTATGGGAATCCATTTCCCACATATAGCACTATCTTGCTGCTAATTAATAAAGCATGTTTGTTATAAAAAAACATACCCTCTTAATAGCCATTAGACATGGCATGCGGGCAGCATCTTTTGTACCCCATCTATGGTGCACCGTATTGCTTGTTTGGGCACCTTCCGCGTACTGAGTGGTAGCCCTAGATACCGTAATGGGGAGGTAGTGATTTGGCTTCCCAGGATTTGCTGCAGCTCGCCGAGCATGTGCTCGGAGCCTTACATAGATGTCTGTCATGGAGCATTTTGCCATGTTCGTGTTATGGACCCAAATGACCATATTAGCCCTATTTATACATGTTCTATATATATGTAAGATGTTTGTCATGGAGCATTTTGCCATGTTCGTGTTATGGACCCAAATGAGATCCTTTACCTAATACTAGTAGTTAGGTAAATAATACTAGCACATAGATTAATTAAAAAAATACCAGCGCATAGCTAATATTAGCTCCTTAGTAACCAGGTAACTACTCCCTCCGCCCAAGATATAAGTCATAACTACTTTTCATTTATGTCCCATGATATATATAAGATGTGCTCTCTCTAGAGGCACATATATCAACTATTGAGAGAGGGAGAAAATTAAATGTGTTTCTTGGTCTTTTGAACCCGAGGTAGTTACGCCTTATATCCTGAAACGGAGGGAGTACTTATTAGCTAGGAGGGTGTTTGGAACACAAATAATTAATGAGATAGTTACTTCTCCCACTACTCCGGCAGAGATATAGTTGTTATCTAATTTGGTCCAACAGAGATATATACTCCCTCCATAGTTGAAAAAGAAGACGTTTAGGACAAATGACACGGTCTCCAAAGCGCAACTTTGACTTCTTTTTTTTATAAAAAGATTTATTAAAAATTATATATGTATACTTTTATGAAAGTATTTTTCAAGACAAATCTATTGTATGATTTTCATATTTCTAAACTCAATGACTTAAAAGTTATTAATGATTCATATTCTCAATGTTTGACCCAAGCCTTTTCAAAAACGTCTTCCTTTTCAACCATAGAGTAGCACGTAGTTTGTTATCTAGATGTCTACTGACACTGACAATATAATTAGCTAGTCTAATAGGTGTACTTGTTTTGATGCAAAAGAAATAATTAGTAGCCGATAGTTTTTAGAAATAGGCATCTAACCGTGCTTGCAGCTATATATATAATTAAGGAGTCGATCTGCAGTCGTCATCTGGATGCCATTGTGCAAGTAGAGGAAAAATATTTGTGCCGTTGATCAGTTGATATACGTGGGACCTGACTAGCTCCCCAAAGACTATAGATAGATTTTGTGGGGCAAATTTCGAGCTTTTAGAATGACAATTTTTGAGCAGAGAGATTGTACCAAAATCTGAAGGGGTTGTTCTAAAAAGGAATGAAATCATTGGATGTTTCAGTTTTACACTGAGCGATGAGCATATATACGAATCAAGCTGGTCGCACCCCAATACTGATCGCCTATTTTTTTATGTTAAGATAGTAAATACCAAAATAAAAACTTCATCACGTACGTGTATCCAGACTGGTTCGTGCAGGGAGCTAGCTGCGAATCGGGAATTTTTAATGCATGCAAAGCAATGAATCAACAGCTAATAAGTAAGGAAATGAAGCGGAGCTAAGTAAGGAAAGGAGGCGGAAATGAATTTCTTCAGTATTATTTGCTAATTAACTTACGAGGATGTAGACGATCGAGGCGAGCACGATGGTGCGGTAGCGGCCGAGCCACGAGTCCGCGAGCGTCCCGCCCAGCAGCGGCAGCAGCTGCGCCGTGCCGTTCCACGCGTTGATGGCGGACGCCGCCGACGCGACCCCTTCCCCAGCGGCCCCGTCAGGAACGTGATCAGGTTCGCCGACACCCCGTAGAAGGAGAACCGCCCGCGATCTCCACCGCTGCACCCACGCACGCATCAAAACGAAACGTAACCCATCCATCTCATCGATCTCAGCATAACGGAAACTCGATCTTGCTGCATATACACGGATGGATCGATTGAGAGAGCGAGCTGCGGATCGGTGCTAACGAACTTACCTATGATGAAGCAAGCGGACTTCCAGCCGCCGGTGGAGGCGCGGGAGGCCGGCCGGCCTCGGTGGTCCACCGCCGCGTCGACGACGGTGGCACTGGCACCGCCGGCTGCAGCGCGGCCCGGCTCGTCGTCACCGCCCGCCATTCTTGTGTTGTGACCAGAGCCCGATGACGCCTGAACCGGCCAGAGCCAGGAGTGCCCCGGAGCTAGAGATCCTCGCCGGAGCAGCAGCGCGGTTGGGCTGGGGGTCCGGGGCGTCAAATAGCTGTGGAGTAAGGAGAAATCAAGGCGATTAATCAAGGTGCCCGGCACCGCTGGCTGGAGGGTGGAGAAGGTGCCAAGGTGCATCAGAGATGACAAATGAGCTAAGCCTATTCTTCGTACGTGCTCACTTGTTTATTTGCCACGAGTTTGACTTTCACTTGCCGCTTTCGTCATCGTGACGTGCGTGAGAGATAACACTCTGACTCTGTGAGGCACGCGCGGTCTGCATGCATCCACATCCACGACGCAGTCATGTAGCTGGCCTCTCATCGGCGGCGCGCGGCGCCGGAGACGTGTACGGCATCCATGGCAGCGCGAGCTATTGTGCACTCTAGTATTCTATTTGCATTGTCTCCATCTCTGCCCTGCCCTGCCGCCAACCTGTCCAAACACCGGCAAGCCACCGCCGCCCGACGAAGCCACCAGTATCCGCGGTCGATCGCGCGCTTATTGGCTTTGCACCGCACACGGTGATCTTTTCAACCACCAAGCAGAGAATCAACTTTTGAACATTAGAAAGCGGTCTCGGTACAAAAAGTTTCGACATCTGAGAGCATCCATTACAAGTCATAACTTTGAATTGGTGAACTTTTGATATTACACACTTTTGGTTTCTGACTCCTGCGCGCGAATCGTTACATGCAGTCAAAAGTTCGGACTGCATAAACTACTTGTGAACTGTGATTATAACCACCTCTAATGACTATTGCAACTGACTATAGAATTAATGTCATCAGACCAATAGAGAACAATTCATTAGAAGATTCACAAAAATAACAATTTGATCAAATCCAGTACGTAAGTGTGGTATGTTCACAACAAAAATAAAATGGGACATCCTCTAAATAAAATGGAAAACTTGAAGCAAAATTCATGTCCTCTTGTAGCCTTTTGCTGTGTAGAAAGGGGAAAAAAGATACTATATCGCTCTAGAAGCAAAATATCATGGGCTGGCTATATGTTGCCTGGTTCGTGTTACTAGCTACCTCTGCCTATTCTAGTTAACGTTCCAGATTCATGTAATAGGAGTTTATTTATGTTTTCTTTGACCGAAAGGAGTAGTATATGTTGCTATCTTTAAGCCGAAGTTCACACTCTCAACCACGGCCATAAGCCCATAGTCGTGTACAAGTGCTGTGTATTACGACTTACTCTATTCAATAAATATGCACCCAACTTTTTTATGTTTAAGGTTGCCCAAACCTATAAAAATAAAATATATATTTATGATGTATAATAAGTATCGTTACATTAATACCCAAATGTATTTTTATACTAAACATGTTAAGGGGTATGAATATTGAACTTAAAAATATATTTTTTTAAAACATTTAACCATTCTAGGACTAAGGAAGTACTATATTTATTTTCATAAGGTGTTGCTTGACATGACATAGTTTTTTTAAATTGTACTTTGACCATTTATTTATATAATATATTGTATTGAATATAAACTTATGATAACTAGATAGTACATTTTATTATAAATCAAACTATATCAAATTTATAGTATAATAATAGTTAAAAATAGTTAACTAAATTGTTGATAAAATAAATTAAAGTTTAAATCTTGATATAGTTTGATAAAATAAATTAAAGTTTAAATCTTGATAAATTAAAGTATAATAATAGTTAAAAAATAGTTAACTATGTATATCAAACTATACTTAGATTAAACGAACAATACATGCCAGGTAGTGGCACATCTAGGATTTTTCCTTACGGTATGACACACATTTATATACAATTTAGTAAATCTAGCAATTGATTATAATTGTAAAATTGCAATATGATTCGATAACAATTCAGTAGATTCAACAAAATACAATATAAATAGTTCAAAAGCATACAGATAGTTCGAAATATACTCATAAAAAAGAAAACAAGAAACTTACAACTGGATCTGGGGAAGGATATGAAGTTTCTTCCATTACTCTCTCTTGAGGTTGTTCTTCCACCACTATGTTTCAATCGGATTAGGGGAAGAATTTGTAGTAGCAAGCAGCCACCGCTGCCGCCCCGCCTTCTTTGCTTGTAAAAAAGAGATGCCATGTCCTCATGCTGGGCCTCTACATGTTGAAATTGTCGCGTCAAAGAAATTAGTACATCCATGCCTATGTTATTGGCAAATGAGAAGCATGACAAGTGATTAGGGGTGGAGCATAGGGTAGAGGTAGACCAAATTGGGCCATGACCCCGTTTCTCTAAAGTTCTTAGGCCCTGTTTAGTTGTAAGGAGTCACCATACAGTAAACACGAGCCTCCGTGTTAATACTTTGAGACAGGTTAGAATAAGCACAATCAGTCCTAACAATTAGTAAAAAGGATGAAAACATCATGTCATTAGTTTGATCGACTCAATCGTCATTCATAATATTACCTATTAGATATATATTTCATTATCTTGAAGTTATTCATGTCTAACAATATGAAAAATAATTTGAACTGAATTATATATGGATCATCATCATATACATGCGCCTCTATCACTGTAGAAAACAATCTAAAGTGGCCATCTTAATCTTCACCTCACCGGCCTTCCTCTTATGAAAACACGAGCCCCTGAGGGTATATACTCCCTCCGGGCTGGTATTAGAAGTTGTTTTTGGACAAGGTTTGGGTCAAACATCGGGAACATAAATCATCAATAACTTTTAAGTTGTTGAGTTTGTAAATGTAAAAATTATATGAGTAGATTTGTCTTAAAAATACTTTGATAAAAGTATACATATATCACATCTCCATAAATATTTTTATAATAATAAGAGGTCAAAGTTGTGTTTTGGAGACCGCGGTCGCTGTCCTAAACGACTTCTAATACCATCCCGGAGGGAGTACGTGGCTTTGAGTTGTGTGTGAGACTATCTCACCTTCCTCTCTACTTATAATGGTGTGATTGCTACTCCTTAATAGCCAGGAGACAAGCAAGTCAATCAAGAATGTTCCTAGACGATTTGATGGACATTTGCCTCGCTGCATAATGAGTCCTAAAATTGATACAAGCACCTGTATTTAGGGACGGGAGTGACAATTTTTCAAATCAAAGACGTGATCTTCCGGAACAAAGTGTCTAGTATGAACTAGTAAGTGTCAATGTCGCTCTAGCTAGATCAAGTGTGGCGACGATTGCACTTTTGCTCTTAGTAGCGGAACACCGAGTGAGACGGCTCAGCTGGTCTCGCAACCTTGTCTGAACGTTTCGCGGAGAGATGAGGCAACAAGAAACCACACCAACGGCGTTGCGTACGAAGAGCTCGTGCACTGTGTCTGTTGCACAGCAAGCGTGCCGCCGCCCACTGTGTGTGCGCCAGTGTGCGTAGCCCGGAATCCTCTCCAACCGCCGCGCCGGCCGCCCTATATAAATTTGGCCTCCGCGCAGCGGCAGCCAGGCTCCTCATCTCACGCCCGCAAGTGACAAAGCAACAAGCAGTGTCTGTGTGTCTCTCGCTCGTGCGAGGAAGAGGGCAGGCACCAAACCTTCGGCTACCACCATGGCCAAGGCCAGCATCATCATCAGCAGCAGGCTGCTCTTCTCGATCTCGCTCGTGGTCCTTCTGCTCCTCGTGGAGGTGAGAGCAGACACGAGCTTGCACTGGTTAACTAAAGCGCTTCTCTCTGATCGATGATTTATATGCATCCACCCGTGCTAATTCAGCTGCTGGAATTGGTTCCTGATTATTGTTTTAATTGATTTCCTCGCGTACGTTGTGCAGACCACTGCTCCTCATGGACAGGCTGACGCCATCGGTAAGCCCTGCTGCATTACATTCGTGTGATTCTGTAGCCTGCTGTCTATGCTCTGTGCATGCCTAATTGCCAATCACAATTAGTATACATAATGATGTTTGTTGGTGATGAACGCTGAACGCAGACTGCGGGGCGAGCTGCTCGTACCGGTGCAGCAAGTCGGGGCGGCCCAAGATGTGCCTTCGGGCGTGCGGCACCTGCTGCCAGCGCTGCGGCTGCGTCCCGCCGGGCACCTCCGGCAACGAGAACGTCTGCCCCTGCTACGCCAACATGACAACCCACGACGGCAAGCACAAGTGCCCGTGAACCATCCCGGCCACTCCCAGCATCAGACATGATCGATGCCATGCGTGATACTGCTTCATCCTAGTACCTATATATAGCTTGCTACTACTACTACTACGCCATCCGGTCGTCGATCAGTTCATTGTGTACGCAAAATCTCAGCTCAGTATATGTCTCTCCTGTGTCGTCGTCGTCGTGTGTTCCGATCATACGTGGAACGTACGTACATGAATAAACACAAAAATATTACTATATAGTACTTTATGAAGTATGGTGTTTGGCCGGGTGACGCTGCTCCGACAGTGTTCACACACACATATGCAGTGATTAGCTCGGCTATGGAATATGGTCACTTCACTTGGAGCACCAGCATGTCCTGGCACGCGTAGTGCTCGCACAGTGCGGCGTTCTGGCAGGTGCGTGCGTGGCAATTTCCCTGGCACGCCCCACGAGAAAAGATTTTGTTGGCGGTGGTACACTATTCACACGGGCGCCTTGTACGCTTCCTATAGATGCTAGCTCCTAGCTGCATGTGACTACTGTGAGATCGATCGCCGGTCGACGTGATCGATGCGATGCGACCAGCTGGGCAAACAAATAAATTGGCACCACTAGTGCACGACTCTGTTCAGGCCGGCGATCACTTCGTAGCAGGACGTACGAGACACGGGAGCTGGACACACAGCCAGCCAGCCATGTACTCGCTGCTGTGTCCGCGCCGGGAGGGCGGCGATGATGCACTGCGCTCGCTCGATCGACGCCTCGAGACACAGCTTGGTTTGGCTCGGGAGAAGTGCATTTTGCGATCCTCATTGTTGCCTTGGAAAAACGCCAGATGAGGCGGTCACGACGCCAGCCGCTTGGATTGTAGCAGTCCATGGTCTCATCAGGCACACTTGTATTTAATTTTTTTAATCCTGCTGCTGACATATGGCGGTTATATGCGTATAGGCAATGTATATATATACTTTAGGCTAGGTTATATGCAGTGGCGGAGCTGACGAGAAAATAAAAGGAGCCAAACAAATATTCATCGCTTTTAGAATTTTGCATTTCTCATAAATAATTTTTTCATTGTCCAGATAACCATAGTACAACGTACACTAGCTAGTCATGATTGTAGTTGTAGTAATTAACTATGCAATAGAAATACACAAAACCAAATAGTTAGAGCATCTCCAACAGTTTTGCAAAATATATTTGGCAAAATTGTGATTTGTCAAGTCACAAAAATATATGTAAAGTGAAAAAATTGTGGTTCTCCAATAGGTTTAGTTTGGCAAAAGAAAAAAAAAAAATATATACAACATGCAAGTAGGGAGATGATTTTATTTTCGCGGTCAATACGCAACATGCAAGTAAGGAGAGGATTTGCCAAGTTTTTCCCAAATTGGCATATTTGCCAAGTTGAGTATGGTTTATGCTTGGTTGCCCAAAATACCAAATCCAAAATTGCAAAACTGTTTGGAGACCACTTTTTTCATGTTTTTGACAAATTTAAAGAATGCAAACCATGTTTGCAAAACTGTTGGAGCTCTCTTAGTTTGCAAAAGTGGTCAAGATACCTAACCAAACGTCACCCTTCCTACAAGACTCGTAGCCTACAATTCGTCGCAGAAGGAAATCTGCTTGCTTGCGTATGTCTGCCATCCACGGGCCAAAAGCTGAAGGTCCAAAAATATTACATGGTCTTTTTTTTTGTTGGGGTTGACCGTGGCCTCCACCGGCCACCCCCAACTCCGCCACTGGTTATATGTGTATTACCAAGCACTAGAAGGAAACGGAAACCGAGCACATAAGAGCCGGAGGAACCGCGAGTGAAGGGTCCATAGAGTATAGGCGGACAAATTTAAGCATGTGACAACACAGTTGTCCACTGTGTAGAGTCTAATGTCTTCGTAGTTGTAGAGATTACTATGAAAGGTTATTTTTAGAAAAAATAAAACCTATTTTAAATTGTTATCTTAAAATTAATTAATAACTTTAAAAGTGAAGAATTAAAAGTACCATTTGGGTCATGTTTGGTTTAGAAACTTTTTAGCCTCTAGAACTAAAAAAAAATTATCCCTAGAAATCAAATAAGAAAGGATTTTTTTTTCTCTATTAGTCCCTAGAAGTATCTTATGAAGGATTTTTTTAAGTCTCTGGAACTAAAAAGTTCTAGGATTTTTTGAACCAAACAACCTCTTACTTTAGTGACGATTCTTTGTATTCTTACGAGGAATAAAACCATTTTTTTTTTACCCAAACACACTATAATTCGGCCTCCGTTCCGTCCCCATTTCTTCTTCCCAAACACACTATAATTTGTTATCGACATTCCGACCCCTGATAATAAAGAAATTTGCTCGAGTAATGGAGGATCAGTGTCTCATTCAATCCCTACTTTCTAATCAAACGCATGCCAAAGCATTCTCTAAAACGACTGACTTTTTTTCTCTGTGCTTTTCCTGTCAAAAATAAATTAATTTCCATCAACCTTTTATGATTCTTAAAAAATTCCTGCGTTAAAAAAATCCTAAATTATTTTTCTGAAACAAGTCCACAAGTCAACGGCTAAATTATTTTTGTCCTTTTCTCCTCATCTTCTCCTTTCCATCCCTCCTCGGGCTTCTCCGATCTCCCCTCTTTCGTCTCTCTCTCTTCCGCCACATCCCCAGCTCTCTCTCTCCCCCTCCTCTCGGCCCGACGGCGTTCCACCTCCTACCCTCCTCGTTTCCCGCCGGCGCCCGTCCCTTCCTCCTCCACGGTAACCACCGCACGTCCCGCGCGACGCACACGGCGTTGGTCCACGTCGACAAAATCGCCTGCTGAATCGCGTTCTCCCCGGCGAGGGTCTGTAGGCGAGGTCGCCGGCGAGGAGCTCGCCGCCCAGATCCGCCCAAGCCACCCTCCAGCTCGTCACAGGTGCTCCTCTTCCTCCCTCCCTCTCCTCTCTCTCTCTCTCTCTCTCTCTCTCTCTATTACGCCGCATGGGGCTATAGGTGAGGGGGATGCATCCCCTTCATTTGAAGCAGAGGGGGCTGAGTTTGAGTGTTTACCTAAGTTGAAAATATAAAATTTAGGTGCTGTGTATTGAGTTGAATGATTAATCTGGTGGAGCCCTCTCAGTTACCTGGTGTTTTTTCCCCGGTATTGCGAGGATTTGATTAATCTGTTGGAGATGCCCTATTTGTGTTTCCCCGGTAGGATTTGATTAATCTGTTGGAGATGCCCTATTTGTGTTCGGATCTGACTACATGCATGATAGCTTAGAGTTTGCGAAAAATTTTGGGTTTATATGTGTACATCCATGCCCTATACTGGGTCAGCAACTAGGATTAAGAAATGAGAAGTTGGTCTTGATTCTAATCTGGCAGGGGAACTCCCCCTTTCCTCAAAATTGTAAGGGACAATTTGAACAGTGCCATTATAATGTTTAAGCTTTGCTGCCTTTTTTTCTTGTTGATCGAAAAAGTTATTTCTTAAACATATGCATTGGCATACATGCTTTCGTTCATTGGGTGTGGTAAAGACATTCCAGGGGTTCAGCCCATGTTATTGCCAGAATGCACAAACTAGATCTGTTATTCCCTTAAATGAGCCTCACATGTTATTTTTTTTGTAGTAATACATGCTTCTTGGTTGTATAATTCTGAACACTGAAGAATAATATTGATAAGAAGAATTTAGCCCTTGCCATTACTATTTACCAACATGTACATACTGTACATGCTTTATGCATGCCGCTGTCATTGCCAGAATGCGCAGACAAAAATATCTGTTATTCCCTTAAATTAGCCTCACATGTTATAATTTTCTAGTAATACATGCTTCTTGGTTGTATAATTCTGAACACTGAAGAATAATGTTGATAAGAAGAGCCATGTTCGCTTGAACTTATCAACCCGGCTTCTCAACCATGATACAGTGTTTTTCTCTCACAACAAAATCATCAGCCGAATAACCTGTTAGCCCTTGCCATTACTATTTACCAACATGTACATACTGTTGCCGTAAAAAAAAAAACATGTACATACTGTACATGCTTTAGGGCTTGTTTGGATGTCCATGTATTTGCCTCAATCCACATTTCTGGAGTGTATTTGAACTAAGTTCTACTTCAATCCACTCCAACATGTGGTTTGAGGCAAATACATTGACATCCAAACAAGCCCTTATGCATGCTGTTTCCTTTATATTTCGTTCATGGTTGCATAAAGTATTTTGTTAAATCTGCTTTTGGGTTGTGCAAATTTGAACATAAATCTTAGTGATTGCCAATCAAATTTTGCAACCTGCACAACTGTGAATGACTGATTTTGACCACCATTTTCCCCACGATTCAGCAGATGCATTGGGTTGTTGGGCATTGATGATTCTATGCAGCATGGTAGTTATTATTGAATTTCAATTTTTTCTAAACATAAACAAATGGGAAAAGGGGCCAAGCTCATGCCACATGTTTGTTTCCGCCAGTTATTACTGAATGAATCAGCAATGCTGGTAGAAGTTTGTTTACTCTATGCAGTGTGAGATTATAATTATTTAAATTCGGTCGCCTGAAAGCTGTATTGGGATCTATTTGTTGCTACTTTGGTGCCACATCAACACCATTTTTCTATATGCCTCAGCAGCATGGAATTTCCTATACACTCTGATAAAATGTTAAATTATTGTTTAATCCATTGCAGTAGCAGCCAGACAACAACCATGAGTCTTGCTTGTCTTGTATGCCATGGCATGAACAGCCCCTCGCACTCTCTTAGAAGCTACTCAGTGTCAAGTTCAGAGGAGGAAAGCCGATGTGGAGCTGCTGTTGCCTGCTTAGCTCGAAGGGTGACACCAGCTGGAACTTCTAGTGTTGGGACATCAAAAGTGACCCCCTTTCCTCCCATGGTGAGTGGTCAAGTTGGCACAGAGGGCACTCCTCGACTTCAACGCAGCCGTGCTGTGTCCAGGGACCTTGTTAGAGATTGGAACCGATGAAGTAATTGTTGCAAATTAGACTAGCCTTCAACAGTTGTCAGCTGGACTTATGCTCTACTTATCAGGGAGGAGATTCCTTCATTTGATGTAAATTTTTCATAGTAGACGCCCAAAAGTCCATGTTACTATATATCAAAACTTAATCACTTGATGAGAAAACTATCAAGACGGATGGTACCTTTCAGGAGCAATATTTCTACTGTTGCCGTTCTATATGATCGTGTACCTGTGTAGGCTAGGAGTGTCTTTTCCTATTTTCAAACATGTATAAGTTGTCATGTACCTTTATGTATATTATAATGAATCCAATTTCGGTGAAAACTGCAAGTGATGTTTTGGTGTATTGCAATTGATCTTTCTAGGTCTAAGTTTTGTCAGGCGGTCAGCCTTAACATGTTGAGTGCGTATTATCTGCTGTAAGCCTCCATGGTTAGTTGGTTACTGAGCACAAATAAAGGCAGAAACTAAGCTTTTGAGCAGGACTTCCTGGATAGTTGAAATTAAGATGTACCATGGGATCTTCTCCCGCATTTGATCATAGAAATACAAACGGGGCGGACATCTTCTGTCTTATCAGTCAGTTTTCAGACAGCTTTACACCCTGCATCTCCACTACCCCTCTCTTTCCCGGGATTGATGTTGAGACGTGGCAATACAATTTTGTTCATGGGAACAAGGAGTATTTTCATTTGGCATATATAAAGATAAACCGGCAGCAAATAATCCTCACCCCACTAATCATGGCATCTGAACAAATACAACCATCCAAAATGGAGAACAATAGTAGTGGACAGAGAGATTTCAGATTATGTTCCTCCCGGTAAGCCGTTTCATGAAATTTGGTAGGCATTTAGATCCATAAGTCCTCTAACTGCAGACCAAAATTTAGCTCAAACGGACATCGTTTGACTGCCCGAACAGTTCATATATCAAAACTGCTCGGTTCTGAATTTACAGAAGTTTGGACTAACCAAAACGTTTCCAAAAATTGAGGTTGCATTCCAAGGATTTCTCGATTCATATCTTGAACCTTGCAATCCATTTACGCGTATGGCAATACTTGATAAAACTCGTTGCCCCTTTTTTTTTGCCAGTGCACTTGTCAACTTGTGTATCAGGGGGATTTTTGTTTCCAAAACCTCTTCCTAAATTATAATTCATCTCATGGGTTCTGTGCACTTGTCAACTTGTGTATCAGGGGATTTTTGTTTCCAAAACCTCTTCCTAAATTATAATTCATCTCATGGGTTCTTCGGTTCTTCCATGTGTATTCCATAATAATAAGAGACTACATAAATGGACGACTTGTACATAAATTCCTCATCAGTTCATGTAAGTTTGGGAACTATCTATAAACAAGTAAAACACTACAAATAAACGGTTCAAGTTGTCAAAATACTGTTTTCCATTTCTATTCTTGCAAGTAAAGAAAAAACCATTGCTGAGTTCATTAATATTATAACAAGTATAAATTAGAAATCTTCAGATACAAACCAAAGCCAAATGATAGTACAAACACTTTTCTCAAAAAATGAGAAGAAGATGAGTCCTATTTTACGTCAATTGAATGTATTTAATATGATAGAGCAATGCAGACGGCTTTGGTCCACAACTGATTAGCGATACGATGGTTTGGTTAAACGGCAACAGGGGCCTGAGCAGAGCCATCGCTTCTTTTATCTTTCCCATTGCAGTTTGCAGTGTTGACATAGCTGCAGCGTATGAAATGCGAACACCCTTGTCATCGCCAAATGCATCCCCAGGGACAAGTGCAACCTATAATGGAATCAACAATAAGTACTGTAATGTTCTTGTATCTTATACTGTTATTCCCAAAATTGAAGTAACTTCTTACCTGTGCCTTCTCCAAGAGGAACAAACAGAGGGACTCAGAGTCCTTGATGGTACCAAAACCTTCCACCTCAGACCCATAGTACGAGCTGAAGTCGATAAATAAATAGAAGGCTCCCTGTAAACTTGAGAGCTTAGATACTCTCCTGTTGCATGTTATATATTCTCAATAAGTACTGTAAACATACCTGAGGTTCCGATATCTTTACTCCTGGCAGCTCCCAAAACTTTTTACAAGGTAATCACGACGCTCCTGGAATGCTTTGACCATGGTTGATACTGCTTCACCACCAGCATAACCTAGGTTCAAAGCTGCAAGCCCTGCCTTCTGTGATATACTACTGGCCCCAGAGGTGTACTGAAGTAAACATGGCTCAATGTTATAAGGGATGTTATAGCCTACCATAGTAAGTGTGTGGAGAAAGAGAATAAGAATAAAATAAGCTGATATACTACTGGCCCCAGAGGTGTACTGAAGTAAACATGGCTCAATGTTATAATCGGTTATAGCCTACCGTAGTAAGTGTGAGTAGAAAGAGAATAAGAATAAAATAAGCTAATTTAACTGCATATCATTTTTAACGAGTGCTCACCTGGCTTTGGATCTTTCCACAGGCCGCGACGAAATGTTTAGGGGCAGCTAAGTATCCGAGTCTCCACCCAGTCATAGCAAAAGCCTATAAGAATATAGATCATTTAGATATTCAAAATATTAGTTAGACATTAATTATTTTCCAAAAATTGAGGCCCTATGTGCTATTACAGAAGGACCTGACAACCCTTAAATTCACCCGTAAAAAAAATAAATAAAAATAACAGCCAACAAACTACCTTGGAAAATCCATTTACAGTTAACGTTCTCTCCCACATTCCAGGCAATGAAGCAAAGCTTGTGTGTTTAGCGGGTTGATAGATAATATGCTCATAGATCTCATCCGATAAAACCTGGAAAGGAAACAATATGTTAATCATTAACAAGGATGGGGTTTTGATGCATGGTAACAGCTCTAAAGTAATTGAATTGAATATAATAAGATCATAAGATCATAGTACTTACTAGGAGCCTAGGATACTTTTTAACTATAGCAGCAATCTCCTCAAGTAACTCCTTAGGATACACAGACCCTGTCGGATTAGATGGAGAGCAGAGAATTAAGATCCTTGAATTTTCATTGATCACCGAGGCAAGTGACTCGGCCTTAGGAGATAATTATCTGATATGCTTGTAGGAAGAATAACTGGTGTTGCACCAGCTAGTCTAGCCATCTCAGGGTAACTGACCCAAAATGGAGCAGGTATCAAAACCTATAAAATAGCAATTCATTATTTTTCGAGACCAAAATGCATAATGTTCTAGAATAATAAAAGCGCTATAAAGTTATGACAGTTTTATTTCATCTGGACATACATACAGTTAAACTAAAAAGAATAAAGCAATCACCTAGGCTCCTAAAGATTACCTTCCACAACCTCCTTCCTAATCAAGACTTCAAGACAGAAGTATCCAATGGCACTAATTTTATGGACATTTCTAATATTAATGTTGTTATGTAAGATCATTCCTCCTAAATTTCAAGTAGAGAGATAATAACGGTATGCGGACACAATTCTTACAGGTTTGTTTGATTCGGACTAAGCTATATAGTTATATATATTCACAACGTAGAACTTGGAATTGGCGAAATGCTCAAATTATGGGAATAACTTCTTTTGCACTAGGAGAAACCAGATACAAGGACCCTAAGAATTTTGAACATTCCTAAATTCAACCGTTGAATTTGCATTATCAAGAGTAAGGATGTGCCCAAATAATAATTAATGATCTCCAATAGATAAGCATATGCTGCTCTTATCATGGATACCTAAACAATTGATATGGAGTAATATTTAAGAAAATTCCTCCTAAAGAAGTAGGTAGAGTGCTGAGAGCTTTACTTCATCACCAGGTGAGCAGACAGCAAGCACTGCTTGTGTAATGCACTGCTTGGCTCCATTGCTTACTAGCACCTGATCCGCGGTGTATGATAGACCATTCTCCTCTGCATACCAAAAGCTAACATTAGTCGTTAAATTTCTCCTTAACCAATCTGACAAATCGGGGAACAAGGAATACATCCGCACACACCCTCGAGCTTTTTGCAGATAGCCTTCCTCAGCTCCAGAGTTCCGGCATTAGGCGTGTATCTTGTAGCCCCATCTCTGACGGCATTCATCCCAGCCTGGACCCAAGCAACAAAGAAAGATATTCAACCTACCTTCCTACAGCTGCTAGAAATGTCAACAAAATACATTGTTCTGAGCCTGCCCTGAGATTCAGAGTTGCTATGATCCAAACGGAAATACTGTTACAAATGAATCGGCGAAACAAATTAGTCGTGAAGGTATTTGCAATTAAGCTGGCTAGCACTTTCACCTAACACCAGGAGGATACACATTGCACCAAGATCCAAACTAATAAGACATGTGTTCCTGTTTTTTTCCTCTCTCCCCTTGGTCCCTTCCCTTCGCAAAACGAGCCAATCAAGAGAAGGTCGGTGTGAATTCTCACCTCGGCGATCACGGCCGGCGTGTCGAAGTCGGGCTCCCCGGCGGCGAGTCCGATGACTGGCACGCCGGCCTGTCGCAGCGCCGTGGCCTGGTCGGTGATGGCCATGGTCTTGGACGGCCTGAGCGCGCTCACCCGCGGGCTGATGGTCGTGTCAATCGCCTCCGCCCGCACCGTCACCATCCTGGCCCTGGACTTGAGCGACTCTCTCGCCCTGCGAATCAAAGACACGAGCAGCAGCCTTCAGCGACGGGCCGACGACGCGGGAAAGGAAGGCTGGCAGACTGCTGCCTCGGTCAGGAGCTCACCTGGGGAATGACACGGAGCTTCCTGCGCCAGGGGGAGGCTTTTGTGGGGAGCTTGACGGACGGGGTGGAGGTGGAGGAGGGGGCAGAGAGGGAGGAGAAGGATGCCATTGGAGCTCCGCCTGCGGTTCTTGCTCGTTGGCTGGTGGCGCGTTTCTGTTTCTGCGAGGTTGTTGGGCTACTGGGACACTGGGTTATACTGCTCCGCTTGGGAAGGGGAAGGTGGGGTGGTAGGTGGGTCGCCGCCGCCGGAGACCAGTGCTGTGCTGCTGGCTGCTGCTGTGCTGGGTTGGTGTCAAAAATGGGTTGGTTTGGCTGGCTCGTCTCCGTTTTCAAACCGGATAGGAAAAAAGTGGAAATTCAGCTACTCGTAAATTTCTTTTCTTAAGGCAAAAAGAGTGAGGTTCATTCGTGCTTTAGTTTGAATATCCTTTTATAGGAATCCATGGAAAGTTGATCCAAGCCTCAACAATTGATTTCTCTTTCTGAATTCCGTATAGTACGAATCACCTTGGAAATTCAGAGCATACAAATCCCAAATCCAAGTCCCTCACCCAAGGATGAGGTGGGTGGGGATTTCTCCTCAGAGAAAATTCAAGCACGTGTCACAAAAAATAATCTCAATTGAACATCCATCTAAGACGCACACAATTGGACAGCAGCATCAAACTTCAGTCCACGCCTTCTCCCAGGATTCCAGATATCCGAAGGACCAACAGGAGTGCGAAAAAAAATTGAAATAAAACACATTACAAACAACCGTAGTGGATGGTGATCAGTAAAGTTGCTAAACCATGAAAGCATGTAATCCGAGCACAGAATTTCATATCATAGTTCTGTCACCATTCTACACAGTGGATCATGTAAGTTCTATTTCTCATACAACACAGCTCCTGCATAACCAATTTTTCAAAGAAGTTGCGTGGGCGAATTAGGCTACAGATATTTCTGGCAGACATCCAAGAAAAGTGAAACGCCAGTGAGGATTCTTTTCTCCTAGATCCTTTTTGCTCATTCTCACAAGGGAAAACCATGGTGGCCCAAAATTGGAATATAAGAAACTGAACTATATTAAGAGCGGAGCATCTTCACTTGACATTATTAAGAGCTGCTATGGTATATTCTTGAATCTTGACATTATTAAGAGCGGAGCATCTTCACTTTGGGCCCAGACTTCTTCATTTGCCGAGCCCTTTCTTTTTCCTCTTTCCTCCGGAGTGCTTCAGCGCTTAGTTTGGCATCTGCCTCCTCCATGAGTTTCTTCTTTTCAGCCTTTTTCCTTTGCAGAGCCTCCTGCCTGGCACTCTGTAGTTCCCTGAAAGCCTCCTGAGCAGCCTTTGTTCTAGCTCCATCAGTTTTTGAGCGAGCCTACAAACAGCAATATAGATAGAAAACTTTAGACATATAATTGGAACATGATGAGCTCTACAAAGAGAAAAAATGGATACTCACATGAGAGCTGAGCTTATAACGGCCAACCAAATCAATGTAGTATGGCACAAGAGCAACCAATCTTGTCATCTCTGACATGTTGCTTGCATCTGGCAATACAAACTTGAATGTAAGGACCTTCTTATAGGATCCTGCCAACTGGTCTGAAAGATGAAGCGAGATGAACCACTTTCCAAATTTCTCAAATGCCTTCTCACCAAGAACCTGGAGATGAAAGAATCATTAGAAGCTGGGTAAGACACACTATATACAAGATAAACTAAGTCAGTCACACTGGTGTATTGGTCCATTCAACCTAGCTTAAGCTTAGGTCCTTGGTCTTAATACAGTGTCCAAGTCCAACTGAATAGCTTTTCTTTTGGTCCTAGTTACTCCCATTTACGTCCTAACCCAAAAGATCAAAATGAATGTTGCAGTAAATGATCCATAACATTTAGAAACAGACATTGGCCTTATATTATCAGACATACATACTGTTTTACAATTAGCACAGCAAAATATAATCTAGCAAACAACAGATTTCACGATAACCTAAATTGGATCTTGCCAAAATCCAGTCATCTCACAGGCAATACCACTCATCTCACAGGCAGTGTGGGAAAGCTGCCTAAGCCAGGAATCACTCCCAGGCATTCGATTTTGAGCGCCTGGGGTCGGATGCGCTTGCCTGGCCAGTCCTAGGCCAGGGCTGCATCTAAACATGCCCTAAGAAACTGAAGCCACTTTAATCGTTGAAAAATCTCTACCATGAATGAACTTAATTATGGAAGTATCAGCAAATGTCCCAGTACATTCTTTCCTTGTTCAAACCAGCTTTCATCAATGTCCAAACGGTGGCAGAGCAAGAAAATATCAAAGACCAAAACAAACCTCTAAGAATGAAGAAATTCAGGAGAGATAAAAACATGAAATGTTTCAAATCAAATTCAATAAAGGTAGTTAAAATCTACCAACATGATACTGCGCATCTGTATTTATACAATTCCATAATTTTAAAAATACTATCCTTTTCATAATTTCATGGTAAATACTACATAAAGAACAATAACAAAACAACTTATGCCATGGATAGTAGGAACTACTGTTCATAAGCTTTCCATCAAAGCAACAAGCTGAGCTCAGTTTGCAATTCAAAATGCAAAACTTTAGTTTTAATGCAAGCTGCGTACTTTTCTAATGTCAACTTTTAACAGCATTAGTTCAAAAAAAAAAATGTGCGCCTACCTCAAACCAAGGTTATTAAGTTGTCGCCTAGGCGTTTGGGCGATTTTCCAATCAAGGCGTCGTGCCCGCCACGAACTCAAACCAAAGTATGGCGACACCTCACGCAGGAAGGCGCCGCCAAGGAGTTGGACAGATGTCCCAAGAACAAAAAAGGCGGTTGTGGGCGCAAGGAGAAGTGCACGGAGCGATGCGCGCTGAGAAAAAAAAACGAGATGTAGTAGCTGCGGCGTAGGGCGAAATCGCTGCGCAGGAAAACTAGCGGGAGGTGCATACGCAAAGGGAAATCATGTGCCTATACTTTCCGCGGGGACACCAATTGAGAGAGGGGAGGGAAAGAGAGGAGACAGGGGAAGAGAAGATGGCGGCAGCGGCACCTGTAACGCACGCCATGCCATCCAGCCACTACCGCCCCTTCTTCGCCGATGCGCTGCTCTTGCTATGCTACTGCTCCACGGCCTTCGACCTCCGGCTCGGTCGTTAGCTTCGTGTCCTCGCCACAGACCCTACATCCATGCCTATGACCTCGCATCCTTGCTTGACAATCTGCCGTCAGCGCCTCCGACCTGTGCCCCATCAAGGACTGCCAGTCTGCCTGCTTCCGCTTCTACGTGGGTTCGGCATCTCTTCTCCTGCTCCCTACCAGCAAGCCAGGCCCATCACCCTTCATGAAGGCTCACGAGTACCTCTTTTCCCCTCCTCTGCTTTTCCTGTTCTGTCCTTCCTCTATTCATAAGTCTGGATTACATTGCGTATTTGCTTATGCTTTGGATCTTGGACTTGGATGATATACTCATGTGATGTGGTATGTTTCTTGTGCTTGGATAATTGGATAGGATATAAACTGCTCTGGCTAGTGGGTGCTGGCTGCTTGCAGAGTCTAAAATTGGCAGCAAAAAGGTGCATATCAATGTGTGCTTGTCCTGCTCTAATGTAGGTGAGGGTATGTGTATGGCGTCGCCTCGCTGCGTGCCTTACTCGCCAAGGCGCCTTACCGCCTTAATAACTATGCCTCAAACCACACAAATTTCAGTGGTTCTACTTCTGATTTATATTTTTGAAAATTCAGCAGTCAAGATCAACCTTTATCAAGTTCATTAAACATTGAAGCGGAAATTCAGCACAAGTATCTAAGTTAATAATCTTAATCCAAATGAAGCATTTATTTTGGTGAATCAACAAAACCAAAATTCTGTAGTTCACTCTCACCTGATCAAGCACAGCCTCAGTGATCATATCCCCAGCAACCTCCTTTGACTCGGCTACCACAGCAAGCTCATCCGACACCCACTTCCTCCCAGCAGGTGCTGAAGTGAGAACATTGGCAAACCTTTGCAGATCCCTCTCCTCTTTCTGCATCGTTTTGGCTGCCTTCTTCCTGGCCACGGCCAGAATCACATGGTCCATGGCATCGTCGTTCATGACCACCTCGAACGTGATGGTGTCCTTCCTAGGGAAGACCAGCTCGACGAACTTTGACAGCAGGTCGTGCCGCGGCCGCATCTCCATGGTGGCGAGCATGCCCTGGCAGAAGCGTCTCCCGCTGGCATAGAACTTGAACACGTCCAGTCCCTCCTTGAGCAGGAGTGGCGTGTCCTTGCCGTCGCCGGTGCCAAGAAGGCTGAAGTTCTTGTCGAAGATGGAGTCCCTGGTGGCGAACTTGGTGGCCCAGGCCAGCGCGATGTTCTCGTTTTGCCGCTTCCCAGTGAAGTAGTTGAGCACGAAGCAGATCAGGAAGCTGACGCACGCGATCTCGACGGAGAAGGCGCGGAGGAGCTCAGCCGGGGTCCTCTTCGCGGCCGGCGCAGCCTCGGCCGGTGCCTCCGCGGAGGGATCTGACGGGTCGGCCTCGGCCGGCGCGGCGGAGTCGTCGGAGGAGATCGCTTCCGGCACGGGGATGCCCTCGAACTCGTCCTCGTCCCAGAGGTCGAGCGCCGGGGTAGGGTCCCGGGGCGCAGGAGTAGCTGGGTTAGGGTTCGGCGCGGATGTCGTCGTGACGGGAGGTGAAGGCGCGGAGGTGGAGAGGGAGATGGGTGGAGGGGGCGGGAGGTTGACGCCGTCCAGCCCCTCCTCGTCATCGTCAGCATCGAGGCCGTCGGCCGCAGAGGGAAGGTCGTCGGAGTCGAAGCCCTCGAAGTTGGCGGCGAAGGAGAGGGAGATGTTGAGGGCGAGGAGCAGCAGGATGAGGAGGGTTGCACGCGGCGGCCGGAGCCGGATCCAGCTCGGCGCCGCCGCCATAGCTGAGGATGCGGAAGGGTAGGTGTGCTGGAGAGGACGAAGGGGAGGTGGGGGATAAACGGAGGATCGTGCGACTTCTATTGCTGCTGTGAAGTGGTTGATCGTTGGGATCTGAGATTCATTTTTCTCTTTTTTTTTTTTTTTTTTTTTTTCTTTTGGGTATGATTTGGGAACGGATGCACATTTGCATATATACAAAAAAAAAAAGATTCAGGCTGGCTTTAACAAAGGATAATATATTACTCTTATCGTCACATTGAGATTGTCGTTTTGTACTCCTTATCATTTTATTTGACCATTCATATTTTTTTAAATATTTTATATAATTATTTTTTTTTATAACTTACTTTATTATTAGAGATATTTTCATTTATTTATTTATTTTATGATTTATTAAAATAATTTAAATAAAAACGAATGGTCAAACATGGTACTCAAAAAGTCAAAGAAAAATGACAATCTCAATGGGATGGAGTGAGTAAACTTGATAAGTTTAAAAACCGCACAAAAAGCATCTTTTTATGACGTCCGCAATGGTAATAGTACTAGCTACGTAGTCATGTTGATGTGGAGGTGAGAGACAACAACAAAGACTATTTTATATGATTGAACCCACATGTTCCTCTCACATGTTTTTTTTTTTTGAGAAGGAACATGTATTAATTTTGGTGCATTACACCGACCCTTTTACAAAATGTAAATCTCAAGAAAAGAAAAATTACAAAGAAGTACAAAACTCCCGCTCATCTTCCTCGGCCTTCGAGATCCGTTCGTCACCGCCGGCCGGCCGCCCCAATCGTCGTGGGGCACCGAGCCAAACTCCACAAGGTGGAGGTCAGCAGAGGAGGACTTACTTCTAGGCGAATCACCCGAATAAACCGCTCCCAATACGTAAAATAGTCTACTCCCTCCGCCCCACGGTGCATGTCGCTCTAGCAAAACCGCACACACACACCAAGGAAAGTAGGCATGCAGCTCCGCATGCAAGCCCCGCAAGGCTCAAAGTTCTCGTCCCACCGCACACCGCAGCTTCTCTCCCCGCTATACTCTCTCCCCCCTCGTAATAGTCGTAGTATACGAGTAGTACTCTCTCCCCCCGCGTAGGTGTGTCGCATGCGTAAGCTAGAACGACATACACCATGGGACAACAACCCGCCTCTAGAACGACATACACCGTCGTGGGACGGGAGGGAGTAGTTATTTGCATGTACTAACTAGGGACTACTCTCTTCTACTTTTTCTTACCACGTCACATTTAGATAGCCAAATAACTAACCATTCATGACGGCCTTAGCATTTTAGGCTCCACTTGTCATTTAGCGTTTGGCTTTCTCTTATAACTTTTGTAGAGCTACATGATTTATAACTTTTGCAGCTTGATAATCACATACTAGAATTAAAATTTTTCAATTTTTTCAAATTTCCTTGACGTTGACATAGTATATACAAAAAAATTGGTTTTTAATAGTAAGATCTACAACTTTGTAGAATTCGCTTTAAATTCTCTAGTTCTAATATTCATTTTTTTAGTTTATCATGAAATGACCTCTCGAGGTGGTCCACCAAAGTTGTAGATCCTAACATGATTTATAGCTTTGTAGTTGATAATTTTAATTTAAGATCGTTTATAGGTCTTAGTTTTTATCAATTCAAAAACTCAAAAAGATCAAATTTGAATTACGAGACTTTAAAGTGAACAATTAGGCTTCTAACGACCCTAGATAAAAGTATGTTCAATAGTGCAAGCCCAAAATAGAGCCTAATCGGTTTTGGATAGAGATGGTAGTGCCACCTAAAAACCGTAGCCCCTCAAAAAAAAAAAAACCCTAAAACCGTAGTACCAACGGTTTTTGATAGAGCATGTTTGGATTAGGGCTAAAAATTAATCCAAAATAGCATTTAATTCTTATAAATTAGACTATCTTATGTAGTTTTAGAGGGGAATGGCATTTATTAAAATAAAAGTTGTAAAAATAAATAAACTAGAGGAGAGATGAAGTCAACGACTTGAGAGGCTTGTTATATTAGCTATCTACATGTTTAATGCTAAATATATTTATCTTTTTGTGTCCCGACCATGACCATGGTATAATATTTTTCCCTCGTAAGAAAACATCGTCAGCCAAACAACCCAGAGTAAGATGTTTATGCATGGGTCTAAAGGAAAATATGCACCGCACGGTATTGCACCGTGTTTTAAAGAATGATTCGTGTATGATGAGATGTCTATGGCAATGTGTTATCGTTCTGTTCGCAACAAGATTGAAAACTGTGGCAGCATAAAATGAGGAATTAGGAAGCAGTCTTCAAGTACTCCCAATCTTTTTTCAAGATCCCAAAGGGTTATGCACGCAAATAACTCAGCGCTTCCCTTTCAGAAGAAAACTGGTCGGGCCGATTCAGAGCTCTCCGCGGCGCGCGTCCGCCGATGGAGGAGCTGCAGGCTGCCGTGACGGCGCACCTGGACCAGGTGTCGGGCCTCGTGCAGGCGCTCTCCTCCGAGCTCCGCCGCGGCATGGGTCCCGCCGCCGACAACCTACGCGCCTTCATCCGCGCCGTCGACTGGACGGTATTCTCTTCGGATCCCCCTAATAGGAGATCGCATCCGGATCACCAAGACCCTTTTCTTTCTTTCCCCTCTCTCTCTCACTTCCAGCGCTGACAAATATCGTGCGATGCGACTGTGTTGCGCTTTGGATGTGGTACTGTTTCAGGAACCATGGCTCATCTGCTTGATGGCATTCCATGTGGTTCTGTTGCTCACTGCTGTAGGGTTCAGGAGGAATGCCAACTTCCAGCTGTTCTTGTTATTTCTTGCTTGTGAGTCATTCGTTCCTTCTGTTATTACTAAGCATGCATTGCATATGAACTATGAAGTACATCGTTTCTGAGGGAAAGGGTATACAATCCCATCCACATTCCACAGCAAGAATTGCGGAATGCCGATTAATTTGTAGTTTCAAATTTCTTTAGCACAGTTTCCAATCCAGGTTTATTTTGTTTAGCTTTTTTCCTTTTGCACCATTTGATTCAGATCCTTCTGTGTGAAATGAAGTCAATGGGGAAACTGAACTTGACATTGATTTTGATCATATTATTCGGTAATAGGCCAAGAGCAATTTAGATATTTATACACCAATTTATTAATAACTAGCTGGTGACCCGACGCTTCGCTGGCGGAGGTTAGAGTATACTCCGTATATGCAATCTCAATAATCGGACGAAAAGGAGCCTATGAATCGAAAGTCGGGAAGAATGCAGAGGTGAGTATGCATAGCGTACCACAGTGGGGGAGTGGCAGGTTGATAATATTTAGGATATGCAATGACTTGAGTCAATTATTATGGAAACATAATATTTAGTTGTCTTTGGAGGATGGGGTAAAACTTGAAGACTAACATGCAATCTGGAGTTAATAAGGATTTTTTTTTAATGGGGATTACAACTGTAAAATTAATTTTTGGAATTGGGTTAATGAAACCGGAATGTAAGAGCTTAGAGAATGGGGCAAAAATTCAAGACTAACATGCAATTTGAAGTTACTAGGGTTTTTTTTTTATGGGGATTTTAAATTGGGAATTAATTTTTGAAGTTGGATTAATGAAACTGAAATGTAAGAGGTTTGGTAAAGTCCGAGTTGTGCGTAGTTTTTTTTTTTTTTTTTTTTTTCTCCATGGAAAATAGAGTTTTTCTCGTCCGTGTACGTTTATTGGGTGCGCGTAGTGTTTTTTCACTTTGACGGTTAATGAAACCTGAATGTAAGAGCTTAGAGAATGGGGCAAAAAATTCAAGACTAACATGCAATTTGAAGTTAATAGGGTTTTTTTTTTTTTGTGGGGATTTTAAATTGGGAATTAATTTTTGAAGTTGGATTAATGAAACCTGAAATGTAAGAGGTTTGGTAAAGTCTAAGTTGTGCGTAGTTTTTTTTTTTTTTTTTTTTTCCCCATGGAAAATAGAGTTTTTCTCGTCCGTGGTACGTTTATTGGGTGCGCGTAGTGTTTTTCACTTTGACGGTTAATGAAACTGGAATGTAAGAGCTTAGAGAATGGGGCAAAAATTCAAGACTAACATGCAATTTGAAGTTAATAGGGTTTTTTTTTTTTGTGGGGATTTTAAATTGGGAATTAATTTTTTTGAAGTTGGATTAATGAAAACTGAAATGTAAGAGGTTTGGTAAAGTCTAAGTTGTGCGTAGTTTTTTTTTTTTTTTTTTCCCCATGGAAAATAGAGTTTTTCTCGTCCGTGTAATGCTTTATTGGGTGCGCGTAGTGTTTTTTTTCACTTTGACGGTTCTACTGTTCATACAAACCAATACTGTTTACCACTAACAGGTTTTACTATTCACTACGGGTTTACTGTTCATTAACGGTTTTACTGTAGATACCGGGTTTTGGATGGTACTGTTTGTGAGATCCGGCCCGTTACTGTTCATAAGCACTGTACATCTACAGTGCCCGAGCTTCCTTAGGTTCAAAGGAGTTATATAGATATCACTGACTAGTGCATATCTCACTAACTAAAGCAAATAAATTAGTTTCTTCAACGCTGATGCACTTTAAAAAGAGTTCCCTACCATTTTGCAATTGGGTGATTTCTAGTGTGTGCTCCTTAAATCCACATCATTTTCTTACTATCTAATTTAGAGTTCTAATGTTACAATGGCATGTTATTCTGTATTTGGATGAAGAAACCAATGATGGTATGAATATTATCTCACAGTATCTTGCAACACTAAATTACAGCGAGACTTTGAAGATTGGGAATTTGGAACCTCATAATTTGATTTGCTTCGGTCCTGATCAGGTTCATGGTTTACCTATGCAGATTCAGGAGTATACCTAGCTGAAAAGATGAACAGATACCTGGGAGAGCACTGGAAGACCTTTACCAGTTGGAATTATTTTGACCGTTCTGGAGTTTTCATCTCTGTTGTCTGGTCTGGGCCCCTCATCTTCATATCTATTGTCAGTGTGGTTAGTAAAAATTTGGCTTACCTATAAAGGTTTATGTTCATTACATTCAGCTGTTTATTTGCAATTTAGCTTATATATGTTGCTTATCTTTCTACTCTTTGATCATTCCAGATTAGCAGCCTCATTGCATTATGTCGATTGATGGTGAAATGGAAGAGAGCAGAACTTAGGCACCGGGCTCGACTTGCTCGGGACAAGAAGGATTGAGAGAAGAGAAAAAAGAGATCCTTTTTATGGGAGAATCGAATGATTTAGTGATGTTGAACTGTTCTAAAGTTTATGTGTTGCTTCTCAGAAGAGCACTCAAGAATTAAGTGTTGGAAATCCTGGATAAGCAAGGAGTGTCTACAGCTATTGTCCTTGCTGATCATGAATTCCTGTAGCAGCTGGGCATACTTCATCTACAAATTAGATATGGTATCTGCCTGTCTTGTTTTACATTGTAGATGCAAACATGGATGTAATCTTGATTGAAACTGCCAAAAAATTGTAGAACGAAGCCTTGCTGTTTTGTTTCTTATCATAAATATGAAATATGAGATGTTTTTAGGTCGTCTGAAGTCAAGATTTCCAAACATTGACCATCAGTTACCTTTTGTGTATTTAGTTTCAACGTGGAAGTGATACCGGTAGATTTCCCTTGAAAAAATAATTTTATAGAAGTATATATTTGTTACAGTACAAAAAAATATTAGAAAAGGAATCAGGGCCAAAAGTCTAGACTCAGAATTTATACTACTTCAATCATTGACAACTTCAAAAGGCCATCTGTCTGTGACTAGAGGGAGAACGGTTGGCATTGAACTAATCCTAGTAAGTATCCTCGAGAAAATAGAAAAAATCCAAATGTTCAGCTTTTATGTTTCAGCTGGATCTTTTATTGTCAGCAAATTTTGCGCGAATGGGTCTGTACTGTAGTCTAGTGGGTCCAGGTCAGTAGCTTCCTCAGTCCTGACTCAGATTCAAAGAAACATATCTCGCCGGCTATGTTCCTGATCTGAGTCGCTTTTAGCGAGATGCATGGATGTTCCCGAATGTTGCATTGTATACATACATGATACATGTATTAATGGCTTACAAGGATTTGATTTGACGTGTTACATATATGAATCAAATCTGTGTTATGGCAGTACTTACAATTTCTTCAGCTTCCTAGCTATGAGAGAATTACCAAACCTTTTCCTGAAGAAGAAAAAACCTAGGGCCCCAAGCAATGGCCAAGAGGTTACAAGAGCAATGTAACCAAGCAACCAGCCTGACCTCCCCTGGGATCGACTGAGTTGGTTTATGGATTTTTAACAGGACCAATGGCTTCACAGATTTTGTTCGCATATGGCTCTTCTCGCTGTTCTTGAGATCCTCCATGTGCTTGAACAGTCGCCGCATTCCCTTCTGAGCTGTTTTTATCATCCACCCAACTGTCAGTCTCATTTTGTATAGCTCCAGTGTTTTGATTCTGTTGTGCGTGTTGGGCAACCATGTTATCATTGAGTTCAATTTCACCAGAAATTTCGTTATGCAAGGAGTCACCGCTGTTAGGACCATCATTTGTGACTGCAGCTACCATTCCATCTTCCATGAAATTCACATATGGGCTCTTGTCAATCGATGATTCCAACGATGAATGCAAATTATGCTCTTGTGCCTGCATTCAACTATAACATGTTATATTGTGTTAACCAGAGCTGATATGTGAAATACTACCAAACACCACCTTCTGCTGATGCATGTAGGGGCCATCATGCAGAGCACAGAGGAACTCAGAAACAGGCCGTACCCACCTGTCAAGAATTTAGATAGATACAGGCTGAACGTCAATCACTATTTGGCTGATCATGTTAGAGAGGAATAAACTACGTATTCCTCCAAACCCTAGAAAGGGTGGGCAATATAGTTCTTTGTACATGGGCCTCATGGGCCTAGCCTCATGGGCCCTACACATATACACTAACACTCCCCGCAGTGATGAACTTCCGGCGCAGCGGAGATCAAGACCCGACATGAAAGAAAGCAACACACAGGGGCCCCCGCATCACAACTAGCCACCGGGCGACGTGAGGCTGAACGAACTCGGGAGAAGGTCGATGAGGGCAGACCCTTGGTGAAGATGTCGGGCCGAACCGGGAGGTGGTCGGTACATGGAGAACGCGAACGGCGCCGATGGCCACCAAATCTCGGACAAAGTGCAAGTCGATCTCCACATGCTTCGTCACCCGCTCTTGCTGAACGGGGTTGGTGGAGAGGTAGGCGGCACCGACATTGTCACGATGAGACAAGTGTGGTCTTGGTCGTGGGTGAAGCTCGGCCAATAGCCGCCGAAGCCGAGGCCTCCGCCACGCCGTTAGCAACGGCTCGGTACTCGCCTCTGCTTATTGGAACGGAGACAACCGTTTGCCGCTTTGGCGACCAGAGAGCGAGGTTGCCACCAAGGAAGACGGCGTGGCCGGATGTAGAGCGGCGGTGTCCGGACAACCCGCCCGGGCCAAGATCGATGTAGGCGACAAGCTCGGTGGAGGGAGACCGGTGGATCATCGAGGCCGAGTCAACGGTGCCACGGACATAGCGGAGAAGGCGCTTCATCGCAGCCTGCATGTGGTGCCCGGGATCATGCATGTGAAGACACGAATTCGCGAACTGGCGCACGCGATGTCAAGCTTTGGTGAAGGTGAGGTGCCGCAAAGCACCGCCAAACTCCGGCGCGAGATCCGCCACGGTCGCCTTCATCGCCAGAAGCCGCCCCGAGTATCAACCGGATAGCAGGGGGGTGACACGCTGTCATCTCACCCCGCCGAGAATGTCGAGCATCCTTGGGCCGGTGCAAGAACAACCCCGAAGGGCGAGTCTCCACAAGACCCCGGGAAGTGGTGAAGTGGACCGAGATCCTTCATGGCAAACTCCCCGCGCAAAGCCGATATGACACGCCCGAAAACAATCGCGGGCGGAGGCGGTGAGGGACAATGTCATCAACATAGAGTAGCGGTGTAGCGCCTCGGCTCCATGGCGATAGACAAACGAGAGATGTGTCGACTTGGCCTCTCTGAACCCCAAAGTGAGAAGGTAGGTGGCAAACCCGAGAGTACCAAGCACGAGGAGCCCGCTCGCACCATATAGTGACTTGTTGAGGCGGCAAAACCGTATCGCCGACCGATCGACAAATCCCGGCCGGGTCGACCGCGATACCGCTCCTCGCACAAGGTGCCATGGAGGAATTCATTCTTGACATCTAGCCGATGCACTTGCCAAGAGCGAGGGCAAGTGAGAGGATCAGGCGCATCGAAAGCTTGACCACCCGGACTGAAGGTCTCATCATAATCAACCC
The DNA here is from genome assembly GCA_015847255.1 of Hyparrhenia diplandra. Classification (NCBI taxonomy): domain Eukaryota; kingdom Viridiplantae; phylum Streptophyta; class Magnoliopsida; order Poales; family Poaceae; genus Hyparrhenia; species Hyparrhenia diplandra. The sequence continues at coordinate 30,131 of JADLZK010011345.1, read as the reverse complement.
CGGGCGCCGGGTGAAGCCTCGAGGACCCAACAGCCTTAGCGCCCGTAGACCGCCGTCGGCGACGCTTGTGCGTCCCGATCCACTGCCCGCTGACCACATTGCCACCGGGACGACGCGGCACAAGGTCCCACGCCCGTTGGCTAGAAGAGCCCCATACTCCTTTCCATCCAGCGCCAATTAGGATCCGCCGGTGCAGCGCGGACGAGGAAGGAATCGGAGAGACCGGGCGACCGCTCGGTGGTGGCTAGAGGGGCCGCAGACGGAGAACTCCCCGCCGCATGGCGAAGCCACCATCGGGTGAGTGTGACGGGGGTCTCGGCGGATCTGCGGGTGGTAGACCCAGGGTGGCCTCGGACCGCCTGCCGTGGCGGAGGTGGGGCGGTGGTGGAGGAGCCGGTCGGGTCCGGAGGCACCGGCCGCCCGGTCGCTGCGACGAACGCGACACCGCTGCGTCGGCCGCCACGCTGGGTCCCGGCCTGGGGAATGACGAGGGCGGGGGCCGCGCTGCAAAGCGGCAGGGGGCACGGGTCAGCGCGCGGCGCAGCGAGGGAGCACGTCGCGGCGCCAAATGGTGGTTCCGGGGGCCGCGCGTGGCGCTAGCCGAGTGGCTCGGGGCCGGCCCGCGTGGCACGAAAGTGGCGCCGGGGGCCGCGGGGCGCAACCCGGGGCAACCTGAAAACCCGTGGAGAAAGGCTGGCACGAAACGTGGCCGAACCGCCCGGTCGTGAAACAAAAATACCCAACTCGGGATCGGGGAAGGCGTGGAAGAGGTAGAGTATCGGAAATCCGACTCGTCAAAGACGACGCGCGGGAAATAAGCACCCGACGAGAAGTGAGGTCGTAGCAACGGTACCTTATGATCGTGAGTAGCCGAGAAACACACACCGTCGACGAGCGAGGCGCCAACTTGTGAGGAGTAGTGGCGGCGAGGTTAGGGTAACAAGCACAACCGAAGACACGGAGGTGATCATAACGAGGAGGTGTAATCGAAGAGTGCGTGGTGTGGGGTGGGAGAAGGGAGAGGCCGTGGAAGGAAGCCTGCTGAGCAGTAGGTGGGGCGTGTAGGCTCGGCCCGTGCTGTGGCGGCCAGAGGCCCCGAGGAGGAGAGAGGCGCATAACATCGCTCGCGGGTGCGACCATCCGCCAGCCCTTGCCGCTCGGGAGGAGGTGTACGACAAGACACGCGGAGCCGAACACCATGAGCGAAAAGAAGGAGCGAGAGGTGTTGTTATCAAACCACGCCCGTTGTCACACCGACGCCTTTGATGGTGAGGCCGAACTGAGCGGACATCCGTGCAAAGAAGTGGAGGAGAGGGAAAATGTCTCGGACTTGGCGCGCAAAGGGAAAGTCCAAGAGTAGTGAGAGAAGTCATCGAGGAGGACCGTAATACTTGTAGCCGAAATGCTAGGAATAGGAGAGAAGTCCACAAATCACGCTGAAGAAGAGCAAAGGCATGCGTCGCACGCCAAGAAGAAGTAGGAAAGGAAGGCGCACATGGCGACCCAACCGGCACGCGCATGGCGTAGATGCTCATCGGCCCGAGTGCAAGGGAGGTGGGGCACTATGCCGAGGCGAAGCCAAAGCGCCGCGCTGTCGGACCGAGTGTGGCGGGTGCCGTAGAGGAAGAAGAGGGAGTAGTGGCAAGGGCAAAATTAGGGAAGGCGGTATAGCGGAAGCTGTGAAGGCGAAGGGAGTAAAGGGGTCCCGATCTATCACAAATGAGGAGTGGCCGCCCGTGAGGCGTAATCCTTCACCGCGGAGACCTGTGAGGGTCGAACCCAACGTAACAAGAGTTGTCGGCAAAGAACCGGCGGATGGAAAGAAGGTTATGGACGATCCGAGGAGAAACAAGGACAAAGAGGGAAGACGAAAAGACCAGAGGCGTAACCCACCTGAGGTGACAGGAAGACAAGACCCATTCCCAACCATGATCAAGAGGGACAGAAGGGGAGGAGGGCTAAGAGAAGAGAGGATGCCGCGATGAGGGGTAGTGTGGAAGGAAGCGCCCGAGTCGGGCGATCCACTTGGTGTGGACAGGGTGCTACCCCCATGGTGTCAAGGATGGCGCCATATTGCCCGGCCTTCCACCCCCCGTGCCGATTCGGAGTCGGGCCCGGCGAGCAGGGGAAGTTGCCAGGGCACGGACGAAGTAAGAGCCGCCAATGACCATGGCGAACACGAGCGAGGGAATGAGGCCCGCCTTATCAAAGCGCGCCTCTGCCATGGGGTTGCCGGTGATGGCCGGGGCGACCTCCCGCAGCAAAAAGTGGAGCCCCGCCGAGGAGAGCCGCTGGTCGCGCCGGGCACCGGCGCGAGTACAAACACGGGTGGCGCCGCGCCCGGGTTGCCACGCCGCCCGATTTGCCCCGGACGCCGCTAGCCGGCGGGCGGCCGAGCATGCGCCGCATGGGGTCCGGGTGCGCTGCGACCAGCGGCCGAGGAGGCGATGAGCGCCAAGACGCGTGTCCGGGATCGAGGAAAGACGAGCGCGCGCGCGCCGCCGCGCGCCCCCCACCCGAGGCCGTTGTGAGGGCGCTGAGGCGCCAGCGGCGTAGGAGCCGCCGCTTGCCCGCGGGCGCTCCCGCCGTAGGGGACAGACGCAAAGCAGAAGTGGAGGCCTACCGTGCCCGCCGCGTCAGGTGGCGGCAGCCGTAGCCGGGCAGCCGGCCGCGCGGCACGTGAGAGGGAGGCGCGCCCCGCGCCGGAGAAGCGCCAGCCGCCCGGCGCCCGGTTCCCGCGCCCCGAGAGCAGGAGCGGTGGGAGGGGTAGCGGGCGCCGCAAAGGAGCAAAGAACCGCCGCGCCCACGCCCCGCCCGCACGTGGAAGGAGAGCGCCTCCGCGCCGGGGTGGGAGGCCGCCCGCGACGTGAAGGAGGGCGGCTCCCGCGCCGGTGGAGGCCGCCCCGCGCCGAGGGAAGACCGGCGCCCGCGCCGGGAGCACGGCCGCCCGCCGCCGGGAGAAGAGCGGCGCCCGCGCCCGGGGAAAAACCGCGCGTCGCGCGAGGATGGTGCCCACCGCAGCCGCATCCGCGCAGGAGAGGAAGGGGAAGGAGGAGAGGGAAAGGAAAAGGGGCGCCGGCGGCGGGTGGCTCGGCGCGCGGCCCGCCACCATGGATGGCGGCGGCGCACAAAGTCACGGGAGAGGGAGGAAGGAACCTGCTTCGATACCATGTTAGAGAGGAATAAACTCGTGTATTCCTCCAAACCCTAGAAGGGTGGGCAATATAGTTCTTTGTACATGGGCCTCATGGGCCTAGCCTCATGGGCCTACACATATACACTAACGAGATCAAATAGACTGAGTCACATCTTAAAGTTAAAATGGAGATACAAGGGCAAAAACCGAGTAATATATGCTAAACATTTTTGCCAAATAACTTACCAAAGCTTTCCAGCAGTTAGGCCTTCAAAGAAAGCAAGATGTCCACCATTAGGTGTAGTTGCCAATACAATGTTTTTGTTTGCCCTGAATCAGCGCATACATAGGGGCCTTATCAACACATTAAACCAAAAAAAAAAATCAGAATAGTGAGCTTTCATCATATGTTTACCTGCATTCATCCCAGGGAATGGCCTCCCTTGTGCAGAGGGGATCATCTAAGGCACTGATACAAAGCAGAGGAACTGACACATTGCTGATATAATTTGCACTGCTGCACTTGCGGTAGAATGTGTCCACTGTCTGAAAGGAGATAGTCACTACTCACTACATGGAATTCACTCTAAAAATTATAAGACACCTAAATTACAAAACGGCAGTACGCTTTTTAAATAGCACTAGTTAACTGAATCAAAAGACCCATGATTATCATTGAGTTACATTGATAAGTTCTCTAGTCATGAATTTTCTGTTGGAACTTGGAGCCCAAACCAAATACCAATTAGATGATTCATGTTCAAGTAACCTGTATTCTATATAAAGTATAAATACTCTACAAATAAAATTCGTATGCGAACTGGCTGAAATTCCTAACACATCTTTCTCATCTCGACAGTAGCAAAAGTGTTTCTGTGTCATCAGTCCAGAACTAAGGTGTCCGATTCAATATTTTCCCATGCAGACCTGCAAATTCCAAGGTGTCCAATTCAGTATTTTCCCATGCAGATCTGCAGATTCCAAGGCTGCAAGCCTTGATGCTGCCACAATAAATGTAACCCTTGCTTCTACTGTCGCTATCAGTAGCAAATAGCAAGTGTTTCAGATTTCCTTTTGTAACAGTCTGCCCTGGATGCTGGATTCAATCAAGCAAGAGGCTTTTCCTTCAGGTCTTAGCCTTTTCCTGGTTGTCACTATTTGTAAAGTGGTGTGTCTGTTAGCCTAAAAGGCCGGTGTGTGTGGGGTGTCTGAATGGGATGGATTTGCCCTCCCTTTGTACTTTATCCCTCAATGAAATGACACACAGCTCTCCTACGTTGTTCGAGAGAAAAAAAAATCAAGAAAGAGGCTCAAGTGTGCAACATGAGATTGTGCAGACCATTAGATGCGTTTGATATGGAGTCATCTGATTGTTAACAATGGTTCAATGTTTAAACTAATGTCTAAATTTTGAGTACTCTTGGATTTTTCTCTTTATTTTTTGATGTGACTGCTCGGTGGTTTTTTAGTCATAACACTATCACGTCAATTTGTTTTTTTAACTTTTCCATTTTCAATGGTCACCAGCCAGTTTCCCAATTCAACGAGATAGTGTTTTGATGAAAATATTTTAGAATCACATCCACATATTTGAAAGAGGTTCTATTTTATCATGGATCATCTAATTCCATCATGTAAGTTACATATTTTAGGCAGCATTTTGGTAAAAAGGAATATGTCTTGGCTGGACGCACTCTATTGTGTCAGTCCTTTCTAATGGAAAGAGAAGTCCACAAGAGAAATGGGGCACAGTTTTTTTTTTTTTTTGGGGGTCAATTGTGGTTTGCTTTTTATTCCACTTAATTTCCAATGGAATCAAAAAATTAGTTACCATGATGAGCAAAGAGAGCAGTGAAACTGTAACCAATAATTTTAGACAATCTAAAATATGAATACTTTGCTGATTGTGCAAAAGAAGATGGTGTAGATTTAGCATTAGAAAGAATACCTCATATTTGGCAACGACACAAGTGGCATGGCGGTCAAATTCCCGGATAGTGTGTGACTGATGAAAGAAAAAAAAAAAGGGGGTAAGCACAATATGTCATATAACCAGCTAATCTATTGAAAGTCAAACCACTTATTAAATGGACTACATCTTTTGTTTTTTAATGCTAACTCAATAACACATAAACATGATAAGGACTGCATGACTATGAAAAAAAACAGACCAACAATGGTATCTTACTGATGTAATAGCTTCCCAGTTTGCAAGTCGTGCCAAGACTGGTTGATGTCTGTAAAAGTAACACAGTTGAAAAGAGTATGGAACAAAAGTATAATCTATTATCTTGTTCAGTTGCATTATTAGACAAAGAAAGATCTGCTAAGTTCATGGGGGCGATCTAGGAAGGAGAAGCATCATCACAGTCAATCAACGTGGCAAGGACTTTTCAGTAATTAGTAAACATTAGTTGGCAGAAAAAAACTTAAAAGGTAAAGTTCACAAGTTTGCATGGAAAAGGCTTAACAAGTACATACAGTTTTGCATATCCTTTGAGACCAATCGCAAGAGCTCTATCATAACATCGCTGCTGCACAAGCTTGCGTGAAATAAATCTGTTGGTCACCTGCATAATTGCAGTGATATAACAATATACTATGAGTAATTAATCAGTAATAATCAAAGTGTTGCGCTGCGAATTGAAGTGACAGTATCTTAAACCACTGGTGTGGTAACTGATATGCAAATCAAAGTATTTCTGCATAAAAGCACAATTTAAAATCAGAAAAATCTGTAAAACCTGTGCTAAATTAATTAACTATAGTAACTAACCAGCAGATCCCAGGGAGAACAAATAGATGCAGCACCAGCTACAGGTGTATTTTCACCTTCTTCTCCAAGATACTTGACCTAAATGGGCGATATATATGAAAAAATTTCAGAAGGAACCTTAAACTATTAAGTAACAGCTGCAGTAATTTTTCACAGGGTGGGAAAGGGGAAGAAAAACTAAACCCACCACAATATTGGCACCTATGCTTGTCCCAACAGTGAATAGTGGAGCCTTTGGATACTCTTGATGAAGGAAATTAACAACTTCACGCATATCTTCTGTCCACCCGGCATTGTAAAAAGCAATCAGTCTGCCAACAGAAAAAAAAAAAGTAACAATAGGCAGCTAAACCTTGTATCAGCAACTAATGTTGGTGATGATTCTTCTGGTGTTAGAATGTGTTTTTAAGGTTAACTAACTTACAAAAAAAAATCTTGGTTTTGAATAGAAAATCATGTCTTATCATAAGTTTTGATCTATGGTAGAACTTACTGTTATGGAGATGCCACCCAGACCCCTGTGGTTGCTTACAACAACATTCCATCCTTTCACTGCCATAAAAAGACCAAGTGCTTCACATACTGCAACAAAACCCCGATCTTGTTTAGAATATTACGTTAAAAAGAAACTTGTCCAGAATAAACCATAAAGGTAGCTAAAATGAAACAGGGATAATACAGTCAACTTGCACTTCTTGTTTAAACTGATCGACTTACAGCAGCACTAGAATCACTAGTTAATCCAGGTATCACAAGAAGAAGGGGTGTGGAATCATCCTTAGAAATGGTTCTATCACAAGATCCGACATCTCCAGCTGCAACATAACACCCAAAAGGAAAAGGTTAATCATCCATTTGCTTGCTAATCAATCTTAAACAATCTAAACTTGCAGAACCTTCAAGATCAGAGGATAGTAACCAATCTAAGGCAATGGTCCCACCGTCACGAACAGTGTACAGCTGCCTGCAATATAAATAGTCAAATCACTGTGAAAGATAACCATGGTCATAAAACTCTATAGCATTGCAGTTTTTATCTTGTACTGTAAGGCCCCAGTTTTAAAATACACGGGTCTCTCTGCCATGTATCAAGCTAATATGTATGGCCACAAATTGCAGGCTACTGAAAGGAAACAATGAGAGTCAAACATTTTCTGGACATATGAAAAACAACTTTAGCCTCCCTGCACACATAATATGTTCACACTTATGTAATACTCTCTCGGTGCCAAATTATAGTTCTTTAACTTCGTCATAAGTCAAACTAACTTAACATACACCATGAAATTAGATTTATTAAATTCATAACGTAATATGTCTTGATATGACATTTATTTGAACTTGAAGATGTTAATATATTTTTTTCCTAAAAAAAATGGTCAAAATTAAAGAAGTTTAACTTAGGACAAAACTAATGAGATAAATTGGACCAGATAGAGTACCTAACTTTTTTTTTTTGAACTTTGTGCGACAGCTATAAAACACAGAATTGCCTAGCCAAAATTGAATTATCACATAGTTGCATACTTGCATCGGCTGTCACATGCAGTTGCATCAGCTAAGTTTTAGTAAAGCATCAACAGAAACATAACAATGTACAAGTACAACCACTATGTAGCAACTTTGTAGGGAAACTAACCAAGCAAGTGAGCAACACCACCATGAAGAACGCAACACATAAATGCTTAGCAATATCAATAACGACAACGATTTACTATTTTATATACTCCAACCTCCGATAGGTGAATGAAGGTGGCCTGCCAGATATGCTCAGGAACAACGTCTGCAAATGAGGACTCGCTAACCACGGCGTCGCCAGGTACCTACGCAACGCAACATTGGGAACAAAAATAAAATAAAATCATAAAGCAAATTTCTCCGGAAGAGGGAGGCAGAGCAGATTGTGTCTCATGATTCATGACAGCATATTAGCATCCCACACATGCCCACCTGCCGTGCAGCGAGCGGCACCTGGAGGCGACCCGGTGGTACACTTGAGACTCGGGGTGGAAGGTAAGCGAGACGCGGCCGCCGCGGAGGCCGCGGAGGAGGTCGCCCAGGAAGTGGAGCTCGAGGAACCTGTACAGGAGCGCGGCGGCGAGGGCGAGCGCCGCGAGGACGTAGCGCGTCCACGGCACCAGCGCCGCCGCGCGGAGAAGCAGCTCGCCCGCCGACTCGCCGGCGCTGGAGGACGCAGCCTCCATCAGCTTGGGTTGGGGATGCCACGCCCGCGACCGCGAGCGAGCTTGTAGGGATCGACACGGAAAGGTCGTCACCGATTGCGGAGGTGGAGGTCGATCTCGCTCGTCGCTGCGCTGCGGTGGAAGCGATGTCGCCGCTGCGCTGCGGTCGGGAAGCGATGGGCAGACACGTGAGCCGTTTCGTCGTTGGAGACTGCGGAGGCGATGGTTCCGATGGACACTGACGCGACCCTGCTCCTCCTAGAAGGTTTGTACTTTGTAGTTATGGTCACTGACGTGTGGACCCGATTGGCAGGTGCCACCGTTGACGACCTCACTGGGGCACAAATACAATCCCTTCGGTTCATAACAGGATCTAGAAAAAACCAACTCAACAGGGCAAATAAGCAACACAAGCTGACGCAGAGTACTCCACTGCAACTTCAAGATTCAGGAGACCGATCAAGCACCAACCAAGATAGCATACTTGATACTTATCATTATATTGAAAAAAAAAACATACGCATCACTGCATTACAAGCTTTAGGACAGGACTGAACAAGCGTCAAGCAGTACACAGGAGACCGACACGTCCCTTATTCTTATACAGGAGACCGATACTACACATTCGTCAGACCTGTGCCATACAAAGCCATACTAAAAACACTCAGTACGCCTTCACATAAGGCCCAAGGTGCGTGTGGTGCCCTGGCGAGCGCCACCCCCAGGACCATGTAGCTGGTAAGTCTGGCTCGGCACAACCTGGAGAACACCTGGTTGCTCTGCAAAACAAACCAACAAGCAATAGCCAGGTTGAGAAGAAGCCGCGGTACAAGGAATTGAGGAACTCAAAGATACAGAATGTCTCTTGTGTAACGATTGCTAGGGTGCGATGACTGATGATGTAGAATGTGTTGTAGAGTTTTCACAATAGGTACTGAATAATATTTTTGACCATATCATTTTCAACATCTCAGTTAAAAAAAAAACTGTTGTAAAAATATAACATAGCGTACATAATTACTCCAATGAACAAACAGATAAAGTTATCCACAAGGAAAATGTTGAATTCCCTAATGTATTCTCTAGGACTTCTGCCATCAACAGTCAAGAATATCACAATTCACAAATATTCAGTAGCTCTACATCACTACACCGTTATGGGACTCAGCCAAATCTGAGAATAGCTTTAGTTATAAACTCAGACAAAAACACCTTTCTGTTCATGGGAAAGGCCGATGTAGCCCTGTTTGGATCTGTAAAGCTAATAGTTCGGTGATAATAATTAGTTCCTTGATTCCAAATAGGTCTAGCTAATTGTTAGTCGAATACCCAACTAACAACTATTTCATGAGTTGCCAAACTAGCTAATTTTAGCTATGAACTATTAGCTAGCTAGCTAATTATTAGCAGCTAATGGATCCAGGGCCTAAGAGCATGCTCCAAGATTATAGTGGATTCAGCCGTGTTCTTCCTCTTCGATCCCCAATTCTTGCTACATTTCCCCCTAATTCCCCATTCCGCTTACCAGTCACCTAACATTTGGTATCGGAGCCGTTGATTTGGGGACAATTTTTTCCCAAATCTGGCGCCGAAGAAGAGGAATCCGCCCAAGTACCAGGTCGAACTCGCCGGATCGATGGAGGAGTTGAAGACGAATTGTTAGTCGAATACCCAACTAACAACTATTTCATGAGTTACCAAACTAGCTAATTTTAGCCATGAACTATTAGCTAGCTAGCTAATTATTAGCGGCCTAATGGATCCAGGGCCTAAGAGCATGCTCCAAGATTATAGTGGGATTCAGCCGTGTTCTTTCTCTTCGATCCCCAATTCTTGCTACGCTTCCCCTAATTCCCCGTTTCCCCTAATTCCCCATTCCAGCTTACGAAATACCTAACATTTGGTATCGGAGCCAGGTTGATTTGGGGACAATTTTTTCCCAAATCCGGGCCGAAGAAGAGGAATCCGCCAAGTACCGTGCCGAACTCGCCGGATCGATGGAGGAGTTGAAGACCTAATTGTTAGTCGAATACCCAACTAACAACTATTTCATGAGTTACCAAACTAGCTAATTTTAGCCATGAACTATTAGCTAGCTAGCTAATTATTAGCAGCTAATGGATCCAGGGCCTAAGAGCATGCTCCAAGATTATAGTGGGAGCATTGGAGGACTTGTGCTCAGAGCATCAGTAAGCTACAACCACAATTCCCTAATTAGATCCCCAATTCCCCAAGTATTTTGTAATGTGGAGAGGGAATCACTTTAATTAATTATTATCCTACAAAAAAAAAGGTCCAAAGCATCCAACAATCTCTCAGCTTGGAGATTTAATACTGCGAATTGAGCAAGGATTTCATACACCATGGGCATCCACTAATTTGATCATTTGATGCAACAACAAGACTATGCTCCCTATGCAAAATTTCCCCAGTACAGCCGCGGCATGATGAATCAAGGGCATCCCGAAGCAAGCAGTATAGCTTAATCGTAGGAAAATACTGAAAGCGAGAACTCACCCTTGAGATCCTCGACCTGCTTGGGGGTGAGCTTCGCGGAGAAGCCGCTAGCGGCGTTCTTGTAGTGGTAGAGCACTGCATCCCTGGCCTTCTGCTCGCTGCCAAACCGAAGGGGGAAAAAAATCACCGCATCAGAAAACCCACCACGTTCCAATGACATCCCCGGCACAAATTAGGAACGATCGAGCCCCAAATTTCATCCCACCAACAAGCGCAGGCCCGATCGGGTCCCGTTAGACCGATCGATCTGACGGATTACCTGCCGAGGACGGGGGTGAGGGTGCGGAGGTGGAACTCCTCGGGCTCGGCGTCCTCGGGGCGGTCGACGTACACGATGTGCACGGCCGTCTCCTCCTGTGCCGCGGGGGCCGCCTGCTTCTCCGGCTCGGCCGCCATGGCTGCTGCTGCTGCTGCTGCTGCTGCGAGGAACAGGAGGATCAGGAGAGGGTTGCTAAGCTGCCGGAGCTGGGAACTTGTCTTCTTCATCGCCGTCGATGTCGAGGCTGGGCTCGTCTTTATAGCCGTCCGGGGCCGGGCTGGCTGGCGGTGCCGTCGTGGCTAATCATCTGGATCTGGGGATAGGTTCGTGCGTGGTGACTCCGTGCGTCGTCTCGGCATCTCCGCGTCCAACCGCCCGGCCGGCTGATTCTTCCTTCTCGGCGAAGTATTTTTTTGGTGTTTGCCGGCACGTTTTGTAGATCAAGCCAAGTGGTTTGGCTTATTTTCAGGAAAAATGATCATTTCTCTGTGGCATTGCCTCGTTGGTGGGCTCGGTGATCGGTGGGGTTGCTGGGGGCAATTGTGTGAATAATTGTGGTATTTAGGGTGACCATTGTTATTTTCTCTGTCTGTCTCTGATGAAGCAGCACGCCACGCATGTTTCTTTCTTACGCGTGTTTCTTTCTTATTATTATTGAGAGAATTAGGAATATGGCCCCCAAAAAGTTTGTTTTTGGAATCGACCTTTTTTTTTTTGAATTTGGGAATTTGGTCTCAAAAACGAAATTTTGTTAGGAATCCGGCCTTTTGTCGCTTTTAAAAAATCATAACTAGAGTTTGGTAACTCCAATTTTGGTGAACTAAACTTTGTTGTGCTCCTTAAGATGTCTAGTTTTTATTAAAAATATGAAACCCGACCATGTTTTGTAGAATTATTTATTTTTAACACTAATATATTAGTTTCTTATTAAAAATAAATAATTTTACAAAACATGGCCATTTTCATATTTTTAATAAAAACTAGACATCTCAAGGAACACAACAAAGTTTGGTTCACTAAAATTAGAGTTACCAAACTCTAGTTATGAATTTTCAAAACCGATGGAAGACCGAATTCCTAACAAAGTTTCGCTTTTGAGGCCGATTCCCAAATTCAAAAAAAAAAAGAGGCCGGATTCCTAAGACAATTTTTTCGTGGCCATATTCCTAATTGCCCCAAATTTTTCCGAGCCCGTTTGGATCTCAAAAATAAAATAAGGTAGAAAAATAGGAATGATCTCTAAAAAATTGGATTTTAATTGAATCCGACCGCCTCCGTCTTGAATAAATCAAATCCTAGACCTCCCTCCGTCTTGAATAAATCAATTCCTCCCCGCCTCGATGGTAAGTTTAATTGGGAATGAAACCCACTCTCAATGCAAAGTTTCATTTGAGCGTAAACAAAAAATGTAAAGTTTCATTCTAGAGTTTCACAACATTTAATTTCATGACTAATAGATAGTTGATACTCCCTCTGTCCCAAACGCCCTACAAACTTTGGCTTCGTGGCTATTGTGGCCTAGCCGCAATTTCTTCGTGGCCTAGTATGCTTGAACCCGTGATGCCCATTGGGCAACGGAGACGGCCCGAAAACCAATAACCCTAACATTTAATCACGCGGTGTGGCATCGATTGGAAGAGAAACCAAAGGGTGACAACTCACAAGCCTATTGAGTTTAGGGCATGCGTAGTGGGTCGACTCACCAACGCCATTTTTTTATCGACCGGTTGAACCAAAACCGCCGGGGTCCTCGTTTGATTTCGGACCGGCACTTCAAAACCTGGTCGGTTTGGTTTTTTGAATTCAAATGAATTCAAATTTTCCAGCTTCATCGGTAAAAAATCCGGTTTATCGAAAGCGGTATTTAATTTATACCGCCGGTTTGAGCGGTATAAATTAAAAACCGCCTTGGTTTGAGCGGTATAAATTAAAAAATCTCCCCTCAGGAGGCCAATGGGCCCGATGGGCCTTGACGGGCCGGCCCGTATGCGCTTTTTTTTTTTTTCAAACTTCAATTCAAATTTTTTTATACCAAACGAACTCAAATTTGAAAAAATGTTGCACCGTTGGCTTCTATAAATCGCAAACTATTTTACAAGTATTTTTCCACGATTTTTTTTTCAATTTTTAGATTTTGAATTTCAAATCTTTTTTTCCGGCGGTCCGGATACCGGCCGACCGTAAGAGTGAAAAAAGCGGTTTCCCCGCGGAAACCGACCGGTATAAAAAACCCTGCTCACCAATGCCATGTGCACATACGACAAGATGCAATTGAGTCGATTCCTTCAACGTCCAGTGGTATGGCGACTCTTGTTGTGGGCCACTTAATTAAAAAGAATGTTTTCTTCTCCTAAGCCAGACACTTGCATGGACTCATATTTCGTGGTTGGCTCCTGACACACTTCATGCATCGGTTTGCTCTAGTGGACACTTCATGCGTTAGAAACACCACCGGAGAAGCCCTTAAGGTGACAACTCACAGGCCTATTGAGTTTAGGGTGACAACTCACAAATTGTTCCAAATTATAAGTCGTTTTCACTTTTTATTCATCCATTATTATATCTAAATGCATAGCAAAATGAATGCACCTCAAAAAGTCAAAGTGACTTATAATTTGGAACAGATTCTCATTGGAATAAATGCACACCCGATATCAAAATCTTTTATCTTCAATGTTTGCAAACTTACACAACTCATTCTGACAGAATTCGCAGCATTTCACCCATTCTTACTGGATATGCTCCAACATATGGCTTACAACTCCAAATGTTTGCTGCAGAGTGCAAACAAACGGTAGAACTTCCTATCCAAAAACACAATCAGGTGTGCCTGTACAAAACCTTCTCCTTTAGAACAAACCCATATAACACACATACAGTTCAACAAAACAAATATATTACAGGGTGGAGAAGGCTTAAATAGACTACTATATCTGACGCCAGAATTGCATACATTCTATCAAACTCAGCAGACAAAAGCCAATTATCTACATTCAGACACGTCACATGCAGCATTTAGATGTGCAGTGAAGTCATATCCAGCTCCCCACTTTCGCGAACCTCCCTAACCCTCTTATCACACTCATCTTCTTCCTCCTCCTCTTTGGGTTCGCTCCCCTCTTCCTTTTCCTCCTCATCTGAGCATTCTTCACTGTAGCCATAGCCTGATCTCAATGATTTTGGCAAGGTTCTTGCCTCTTTGACAATCTTCATGATTTCTTCGGTTGTTTGGTCTGAAAGGGCAGAGACACTATTGTCCCTCCTGAAGTAGGACAACTGCACCGCTTCTGTGAGCTCCCTCGGCAAGTTCTTTAGGAACCATGGATGGCTTTTTATTTCCCTCATGGTGATTCTCTATGGGAAATTCAAAATTGCAAACAAAAAGGTAAGCCACTCATAGACCCAATAACCATGCTGATACAGTGACACTACAATTGAGACGGTTCAATGTATTACCCTTAATGGATTGCTAACAAAGATACGTGAAATGAGCTGTCTGCAATCATCAGATATGTGAATGTTGTCTGGGATATTATATTGAATTGCTGCTATTCGCTGAAAATAAAGGTGCAAATGTTAGGGGGCAAATCATACTTTTTTCCTCAATATATGTGAAGAGCATCCAGAACATAGGCACCAGTCACCTGAATGGTCTTTCTAATATTTTTAGGATCATCCTGATCTTCAAACGGGTAGGCTCCCACAAGCATGACAAAAAGAGTGACTCCACAGGACCATACATCTGCAAGCTACACCACCAAAATACACTGGTCAATTGTCATTACTCATAACACCAGGTACTAATGCTGTTGTAAAGAAAGCAATGAAGCAGAGTGTTTCATTTGTACTACTAGCTACCATACTCATATATTTAATATTTATAATTAATAATAATGAGCTAAATTAGGATAAAGAACCACCAAAAACAAAAGTGTAAATGATCAAGCCATAGATGCTCGTGTATCAGCATATTTGAACTGGCTATGGATATGAACTCTGGTCAATATCCCAATAATAGTTAGCTTTCTAATGGAGATCAAGTAATGTCCACATCAACTGGATAAGTTCATTGAGATAATTTCTGCCACATCTAGTGTCATCACAATGCAATAATAACAAACAAAAGCTTTATCGATTGTATCATATTCACAATAAACAAAACACATGGAAACTAAAAAGAAAAGGAGTATATCTAAAAAAAAAAGGCATGGACATATGAAATATCAACATTTTGCCAAGAAATAAACAAATTCTGCAACAAAAATTCATGACATGTTTTGATGCATGAATTGATTGACCCTATAATTTAAAAGATTTACCATCGCCAGTTCACACTAACACTTGATTTCAACATTTTTTTATGGAAACAAAGGGTTCTGTTTTATCTATAGGGATCTTCTTAAGAATCACCTAATTTAGCAATTGAACTAGATATAAACAGCTACATGAGTGAAACTTTGCTGAAATAAAGATAAAGCTGACAACCTCTTGACTCTAGCACATTTTCCTATTTTGATTAGTGATTCAACCAACAGAAGCTAACTGTTGATTTCCACTGGCTAAACCATAACAGAATTACAGTGTCAAAGAAAGCACTGAACAGCCATAGTATCTGAACTGCACAAACAACTGACTTGGTAAACAAGATACAGCTATAAAGTCACCTTAAATAAAAGAAAAGAACCTATGTGCTGACCAGTGACCATGTGCAGTTTACTCGCCTAAAAAATCTAGCTAATCTTCTGGAAGAGTATCAACACAGAGAAACATATTAAAGGCCAAGACTCCATTAACTCAACCAAAATTTGGACCAACATATTGGAGAGTGTATGAAATGTAGAAGGTCCACTCGATGGGTGGTCTGCATGTGCAATGGCCCAATGAGTCCACTCTACTTTATCAGTGTCAACATCTGTTAGGGTACACCTTACGCAGTCCACAGAAACACAAGGGATGAAATGGCAAAATTTCCAACACCATGTCTGAAAGTGACCACTTATCCTCTATTCACTGTTGCTACATATTCCAATAATCAATCTAATGTCTTCTAGAAGTGACAAGTATTGATCAAGATAAGTCCAGGAATTTTGGTTTAAAATATTACTGCAACTAACAATAAAAATGAATATTAATCTAGGAAGTGTCTTCATGCTGAAATTTCTCATCAATATATACTATAAGATGGTGAAATCAAATCAAATACACAAATATGTCTGTCGACGAAGCAAGTAACTAACGAATAAACTGTTCTTCAGAAAGAATATAAACACCTGACCAAGTATGTTATCGAAATCAGGAGGTTCAGTATATGTATCTTTCTTATCTCAAGCCTCTTTCCTTAATGACATCAATATTGGGCACGAATTCTTCAGAACCAATACAGGCAACTGTGGACCATCAGATTTAACTGTCCACAAAAAACCAAACATGTCCGGTGCCACAATCTTGAAAAGAATCAGATATGTTGCGCACTATTAACGGATAACTTAATTTTAAGTACTTAGAAGAGATTTTGGTAATAAGGCGGTACCTCTACATCTTGATAACATTTTTTTGAAATGAACAGCCCTAAATAATCACTAAACTTGACCAAGCAGCACTTGCAGGCAACATCTAGTACTAATGTGAATGCCAGCAAAATAAGAATGTAACCAAATATGATGTGTAATAATGATAAGATGAAGAATATTACTGATGTACTTTTGAATATATGCTCAACAGATCATCAACAATGCAAGTATTCATAAACATGAGATTCTTTCCACTCACCTTCCCATCGTACTCCCGCCGAGAAAGCACCTCTGGTGCAATATATGCTGGCGTACCCACTGCTGATTTTGGCCTTGAATGTAGTACTGATGACTGTTAAGAATTAGCAATTAAACGGTATTCTCAAGCAAGCTTACAGACATATCAAAAAACTTAAAGCTACCAGTGCAACGATAAATTAGAGACATTAACCTTGGAGTAGCCAAAATCACATATCTTAAGCCGTGGAGCTGGGCTGCCATCCAAGAGAACATTCTCCAGCTTCAAATCTCTGTGGCATATTTGCTGAAAGTAGACAAGATTCCAACATTTAAGCATATGTTCAGGTTCCACTCATAAATAATTAAAATAAAACACACCTGCAGCTCCCACAACAAATCATATCTGGTATATGTGAGCTGTAAAGATAACGACTAGACACTAATTTATAGTTTCTTCATACCATGTGATGGCAATAGCTCACTCCACAGATCAACTGCTGGAAGAAATACCTGGCCTACAATGAGCAGAAGAGAACACCTTAAAATTTGTTGTGGGGGTTGAATAACACATTACAGCTAGAATAGTACTCAAAGAACATCCAGCAATAATATAATACCTCATCCTCGCTAAATCGCCCACGATCCACGATTCGATCAAATAGTTCACCACCAGCCGCATACTCCATCACAATTGCAAGATGCCTTGGTGTTAGGATCACCTGCAGAGTTTTTCCCCTAATGGAATAAGCTTTTGAGTTGGTGCTCGTATATATAGCCAGAATATTTATATAATAAAGTGATACAGTAGAAAATAATGTTATGTACTGGTACTAGAGAAACTAAAAGGGAGAGAGATCAACTTGGCACACTTCAAATCCAAGCAGCTTATTTCCTAATAAATAATTAAAACCCAACTATCCGGCACCAAAATACTGACCCATAAATCCTAAAAGGCAAGAACATGAGCGGCCAGCTTGATTGAATGCAATCTCAAAACAGATTGGTAAAAATTTCCGCTTCATCGGCGCCTCCTTCGAACCGCACAAAAGCACGTTCACCGCATAGAAAAAAAAGTCTTTTTTTACCCCCAACACTACAGATGAACCTAATAACAGGACAAAAGGGGGTAATAAACAATCGGGAAATAAATAAATGCTCCTGATTGGCACACGCACCTCTATGAACTGGATGATGTTCGGGTGCCGCAGCGACCGGTGGTTGACGATCTCGCGGTACACATTCTCGTCGATCTGCGGGGGAGAAAAAGCCCACCCGATCAGCACAACAAAAAAGAACCATCGGCCGGATCCGAACCCTCGAACAAATTAAACCATCCGGACCCAAACCCCTTGGAGAGTCGAAAAGAGCAGCGAAGCCAAGGATCAGACCCGGTGGCCGCGCTCGATGAGCTTGACGGCGACGAGCCCTCGGGTCTCGCGGTTGCGCATCAACCGCGCCACCCCGAAGTTGCCCGACCCGATGTCCCGAACAGGCTCGTACTTGTCCATGATGCCCACCCCGCCGTACGTCGTCGTCCGCCGGCCGTCAGCGCGCTGGCATGCGGGACGGGAGCACGGCACGGTCGCGGGGGAGGAGAGGTGGGGAGAAAGGGAAGAGGAGGCAGGGGAGCTTAGGCGAGGTGGCGAGGGCGCGAGGCGAGCTCGACGAATCGGCGGGCGCGGAGGAGGCGGTGTGGTGTGGTCTCCTCGATCGGGCGCGGTCGTGTCGCTTTCCGGTGTGGCGCCTCGCTGGAGGTGTATATATAGGAGATGCACGGTGGGTGCTAGGCGGGCCCCGCAGTCAGTGCCTTGTAGCGTGCCCAGGAAGGAAGCGCGGATTTTTTTTTTTTTTTTAAATGGTAGCAACGGATTCGGTGCGCTTTGCTTAATTTCGACTCAGCGAGGAGGGACTGAGCTCTTTTATTAATGCTATAGCTTATGTTTTTTTTATGTACAAAACACTCACGTCAAGATAGACACAAGGACACAATTGATGTGAGTGTATCTTGAGAAAAACGACAAAGGCTAGTACAATAGATAGACATAAACACACAAAACAACCTTTAAAATGTATACATTAAAGATCAAATCAGTCGTCTTCTTTCTCTAGATGTTCACTACCTAGCAGAGGTTGAAGATCGCACCACTGTAATGACCGTAAAAGCTAACTACTCGCCATAGCAAAATTGGGAGATCTTGATTAGCATAGCTCGCTGGACCAGGTAAGTAAGCTTGGAACAAAAAACTGAAAAAACCCACTTGAAATTCAACTCCAACGAATTAAAACCTTTGAAACAATTTAATTGTCTTTCATTTAAACAAACCAAAACTTCAAATACTTTTTTCTTGTTATTAGAAAATTTTTCATTATTAAACTTGAAGTTGTAATCTTCAAATGGAGGAAATAAGCTTTTCAATTTCCCAAGTTCCTTACATGAGAACGACACAAGGTGAATAACATGGGATTGTCAATACAATTAGAAATATTTTCATAACATATAACTTTCCATTTCTATAGATATTACTAGTTAAATAAATACTACTCCCTCCATTCTAAAATACAGTACATTACGATTCTAATAAACTTTATACTAAAATATACCACATTCTATATGGTACTCATTGTCACATTTAGCCAAGTTTTTCAAAAAAAAAAAAAAAACCACAATTTGACAATAAACTTTTTAAAATTATGTTTAAAACCATGGATACACGTATCATTTTAGTATTCACTTAAGTCAACTTAAAATTTGAAATGCATTGCATTACACGGCCAGAAACTCTGTCGATCCATATATATAGTGCTTAGTTACGCGACCGATATATGAAGTACCGCTAGCGTTTTCAGTTCCGTCGTCGTGGTAACCGGCGTGCTTCGTGCGTGCCTAAGCATAGCCTGTGTGGCATTCGTAGAACAAGAGCTTGTTTGGGCACTTGTCACGGCCAGCACGACACGTACCGTGACGTGCCGAGGCCGCGCCGAATACGGCGTGTTGGCTGGTCGTGGCGCCGGATCGTTGGCTGGTCGTGGCGCGGAGCTCCCGACGCTGACTCGAGAGAGCGACCTGCCGACCAAACAAGAGTTGACGTCGTAGCGGACAGAGAATTCAGCTTCCAGCAGAAAAGCCAGCGAGGTGGCCCTACTAGTTAACCAACCTGTTGCCGCCCAGCCACTCTCCGAGATGACTTGTTGGTCTTCGCTGCGTCGTCGACAAAGCCCCAAGCACGGCAAGCAGACCCCACAGCCACGCAGGCATGGCATGCAACCAACGATATAGGAAGTGGTCAGGGACACGCAGAGAGACAGAAATTCAGATGACAAATCTGGAGCACGGCATGTGACTGTCTAGTGTCGTACTCACCCGTCCCAAAATAAATGACGCCGCAGAAAACATCTACCGGCAATTATATATTAAAATAGGAATAATATTTATATTACATAATTAGATCATTGGAAAGATCTTTTGATCTAGTTTTTTAACAAATTTATTTGGAGATTTAAATCTTTCTACATATTTTTTATAAATCGAAATTAAACTTGTTTTGCACGAAAAATCCAAAACGTCGTTTATTTTTATGAGGGAAACAGATAGTACGTACCAGGATTCACTGGCTCTGCTGCCTAGCTTTAACAAGTATTGAAGGGAGAGAATAGATCAAGGACTCGATCATAGTGACCCAAAAGAAACGATACAAAGAAAAGGAGGGAACATGAAGCATCAAGCACCCGTACGGTTCAGTGTTTTGAACACCGGAGCAGCGATGCCAAGATTGCAATCGGGCCCGCTCCAACAGCCAAATCTGCCTCAAAAGAGTGGAGACGGAGCGAGGACGATGAGGAGGATCTGTGCGAGCACGAACACTGAGGGCGCCGTAACAGCAGCGACGGGGCCGAGATCGACCCAAGCCGGCCGGAGTGCCGGACCGACAGCAATGCGAGTCGTTCTCTTTGATGCCGCCGGGGCCCGGCCGGTGCACGCACAGGTACAGGCACAGCACAAGGTGGGGACTGCCGGAGCTGGACTGGGGCGACGTCGTTATATAACTTGTATGGAACAACGGCATGTGATTCCGTATGCGCTGTGTCTGGTTCTGCCTGCTTGGCTGGTTGCCTATTGTTAGCCTGCATCACTGCGTAAACAAGTTGCCCTTCACAGGGCGTGACATGTTTGGTCCTTTGATGGCGAGGACAGGCTACGGCTTTTTCTGTTCCCTGATTCTCCTTTCCTTTTTGCTAATTTGTTCTTGAGTTCTTCAGCTAGACTTTTCACCGGTCGAATTGATTGGAGACTACACACGTCTCTGGATCTGGACCATCTGGTGACAACATTTGTACGCCCTTGGCTTGGGCTAGCGGTGTTGTGGCTCGCTGGACGACCTGCAGTCTGCAGAGTAGCGACTACTCCCTCTGTCCATTGAGCTCGTCGTTTTTGACTTTGAACTTCACGCTTGAATTCATCCGTCTTATTCAAAAATATTTACCTAAATCATAAAATAAATTAATCAATATTCAAGTATCTTCGTTGATAAAATAAGTCGTAACAAAATAAATTATATTTGTGCAAAAATTTGAATAAGACGAAGATCGAATAAGATAGCAAGACGAATCCGCGCGACAAACTCAAATTGGGACGGAGGAGGGAGCTCGTTTTGCGTAGTACAGTATTATAGTATGCAGAGTAGCGGTGTTCACTACTATAGAATTGTCCATCACCGCCGCCCAACCCCCTTCACCGCCGAAAAACCGAACCCAAGCAACCATAGCGGTAGTGATGTGGGGTTTGAAACACTACCGGGTCAAAATACCGGGCAGATGCGAGGAGAGACTCGCCGGTTGATATCGAACCGCAACAAGATCGTCACCGAACACCGCCGGGTGTTCCACTGGACGGCAGCATTTTTGATCCAAGCAATGCAAAGTTCGTAAGTCACCGGGCAGAGTTGATATTGAGAGCACCGCTGGCTTTAACGAACCGACATAACCGTAGGGCTAACACTATCGGGTTGATTGAGCCGACGCGTATCGGCGAGCTAACAATGTCGGTTTACATTGAACCCGCCGCTGAACTTTACGTGAACACCGTCTACCGATTTCAACCCGACAAATAAGTATTAGAGTGGAGACTATCGGTTGGTTAGTGCGTACCGACGATGATGTTTGTCCATCGATGACGGTTTGTAATTCAAACCGATAGTGTTTGGTGTAGTTACACTACCGGTTTGTATGTCATTCACCGTCGCCCATGCCACCCGACGCTTTTTTGTTTAAAATTTTTATAATTTTTGAATTTTTTCTTGAAAATCAGCTATTTTTAAACCCATAAAAACATCATAGATACATTACATGGTTCAAAGGTTACATACAACTAACTCCACCTAATGTTCTACGAAATTGAACCTATGACATCAACTTCCAAATAAGGAAAACAATGACAATAGCCATGACCGAAATCAAAACATCTTTCATAGGCCAAGTCGCAATTCTCCTAATCTTCATATCTATGGAGAGAGGCTTCTCATCGATCTCCGTGGCTGATTGATAGTGAAAGTTTTCACCATAGTAGGCCCCTAAAGCTTCAGCTTCGGTCTTGTATTTTTGTAACAATTACTGTGGTAGCCGAGACTTGAGCAGAGCAATCTTCCTGTGTTCGATAGATCCCCGGCACTTGACCAACATGCACTACATACCACGCCATGGTTTGCCTATACATGCAGCCAAAATAGGATGTTAATGCTATGTCATTCAGAAATGTTGTACAAAGAAGATTTTGAACACCACGAAACTCATGAATTTCAACATCTATCTCATTTCAATCACACTTCGAGCATTAGAATGTCTTCAATCATTGCCGTAAATGACCACAATGTTTAAATCTAATTTGTTCACCATAGACCAATTAAAAACTTTTGCTACTATATAAGGATCCCGAATCGCTTGAAAGCAAAAATGTAAATAGAAAAAGGAAATAGCAGTTTGGATTTATCAACACCTGCATTTCAACGAACAACTCAAAGGCGCTGACCGACGTACTTCAACCGAAGCCCGCGGCGTCCGCGCTTCCTCGCCTTGTCTCGGCGGCGAGACGCAGCGCCCTAGAAGGAAGTAGAGGGCGCGACGGGCGTTCTTCCGGCTGAATCGAGCTCGAGGTCGCAGCAGTACGGTGTCGGGAGTAGACGGGACGGGCGGGAGGCCGCAGACGGCAGGCGGTAGCGGCGTCCCCGTCGACGTGGACGAAGAACAAGCAAGCGAGGCGAGGCGAGAAGAACGGGCGAATTAGATCTCATTCTCATAGGCAAAATCTCGAGGAACTAAATGGCTAATTAGTTCTCACCGCCGAAGGGCGCAGACGCCGCTGCCAGGGACGCCGGAGAAGAAGAGAATGGAGGGGGCGCCAGAGGGGGCGATCGACGACATCGGGCGCGGTGGTGGTGGTGCTCCGCCGGGCGACGCCGGGGGGGAACGATTGGGGCGCGGTTGAAATGACCTGAAAATTTCAGCCGCGCCACACCTATTATATATCGCCGAGGTCGAACGAATGGCGCGGGTTCAAATGACTCGTGAAATTTTCACCTCGCGCCCATTTCTATAGTTAATCACCGCCGGCTTAGCAAAGAGCCCCAAGCAGTGTTACATTATAGGTCCACCGCCGGTATAAACGCCGGGCCGACCCGACAAAGGATCGACACCGCTGCCACCGCCACACGGCATTCACCTCTCACGGTGATAAGATCACACCGTTACCTACCACCGCCACACCACCGCCTACCACCGCCATTCCCACCTACCACCGCCTATAAAAAACAGCCCCGCCGCAGAGAGCCATGTATGGCTTAACCGCGCGCCTACCGACCTCTTCTCGTTATTTGCCAATTCTCCTATCCACATATATGGCCTCTATTTGGGAGAAAGCCCTCCACATAAACATTTTATCATGGGTAGACAAAGGTATACAAAGCAGTACTAGAAGGGTGTTTTTGAAGATTAAGCTACAACGCTGCTTACGTAAGCCGGGTGTGATGCTCGTGCAACGCCATTGTTGCATGCACTGCCGAAGACGGAAAGCAGTGAGCCAAGTAGCGTGCATTCTTGTGCTTCATCGCCGGAGATTAGAGCCCCGTCTCCCTGTCGGGCCTTTGCCGGCACGGAGAGACATTGGTTCTTCACAGAGGTCCCATCCGCCTTACTTAGATCAAGAAGCATAACGTAGCATTGTAACCACCTCGCATAGGTGCTAGAAGGGTGTTTTTGAGGTGGTTATTTCTTAATGTGTTTGTACACTTTGATTATTGTACCGTCAATTGTAATCAATTAATTGTAATGCTTTTGTGAAGTATGTATAATCCCAGCTTCAACCTCGTAATTACTCTGGGTCGCCGCAGAAATTCAATTTAATTGAAAAAATACCAAACCTTGTCCGAAAAAATCTCAAACATCGTGGTTCCTTCACACGTGGCATGTGCACGCCTAAGAAAAAGTTTGAGGCCGAGACCACACCGTAACGAAGATGACCCAAAGATAGCTTATGGATGTAATTGTCGCACCATGTTTTCCGATGAAAGGGGTCATGTACCTTTGTGAAGCATGTCTACTCCCACAATGTAGAAATGTCTTGAATTTTTTTACAACCTTGTACACCCAAATTATGCCCTCACACAAGATCTTAGGTTTTTCTAATCCATATTTTTATTATTAGATTTTCCTACGTGATAAACGCGATAGAAGATGGTTAATTAAAGCTTAAAAACTTATGAATTTTGCACCAACCTACACACACGAATTGCCTCCTAGGACACATGAGACCATGTGGGAAATTTTGGCACCACTGCTCTATTAGTGGGTAACCCTAGTTCAACCTGTAATTACTAGGGTCGCCGCAAGAGAAATTCAATTTAATTGAAAAATACCAAACCTTGTCCAAAAAAAAAAATCTCAAACATCGTGGTTCCTTCACACGTGGCATGTGCACGTCTAAGAAAAAGTTTGAGGCCGAGACCACACCGAATGAAGATGACCCAAAGATAGCTTATGGATGTAATTGTCACCAAAGCCCGATGAAAGGGGTCATGTACCTTGTGAAGCATGTCTACTCCCACAATGTAGAAATGTCTTGAATTTTTTTACAACCTTGTGCACCCAAATTATGCCCCCACACAAGATCTTAGGTTTTTTCCTCGATCCATATTTTTATTATTAGATTTTCCTACGTGATAAACGCGATAGAAGGTCGATCACTATCGGCTTCGTGATTTGCAAACCGGTAGTAGTGTTGTTTTTTTTTATCAACTCTATTAAAACCCTAAAAAGGATATATTTCAAACCGACACTTTAGTAATATCTTTCACCGCCATTAGATTACTTGGACAGTTTAGTAATAACTTTTCTAAGTTAGTACATAGAGCATTTATATATTTATGTTCGGCCCATGAAAGATAAGAAGGGCGTCGAAAAAAATAAGAATCATACTCATATTATGATATATAAATGCAAAAATCCATTGAAAGGAACACACGATTACATATATATATAGAGAGAGAGGAGCAAACCGACAATATCCGATTACATATATGATAACAAAGACCTTGAAAAAAGTTACATATATGATAACAAAGACCTTTACAAGAATAGATTAATGTTCTCATCAAAGTGTACAAACACATTTAAAATAAAAACGCCGAAGGTAATGTGATTCTTGCCGATGAAATTCCGATGGGATTTTGAAAGCCCATCGGGCGCCCGTTGACGCTCCATCGGTGCTCGTGGAGGTTTCTTGTGCTCGATCTAACAAGGAGGGCATAACTCTGGATTTACATTGAATCCACAACAAGGATGCCTTACGTATAGTCTTTGCTCACCCAAGCCGCGGTTTCGCCCAATGACAAGATGCATAGGCATTCGCAGAGAAGATCATAGCATCTATGAAAATCGCTTTGATCACCAAAGGAGATTTTCATTAAAGCAGATTTTCATAAATCGATATGATCTTATCCTGAGAATGCCATGTCTCTCATATGGACATGTAAATACAAGCTGTCCAAATCTCAAGCACACACAGAACCTGGATGGCTCCGTGAATCTCACAAATGTTTAACCTTCTACGCTTCTCAATCTTCGCAAGACTTTTGTAGCACCTCTTGTGTGTGAACCATTTTGGTGGCCTAAGATGCATAAGAATGATATCTCAGACGTGGTGGGCTTTCTCCCATAGAGAGGCCATAGATATGTATGTGGAGAGTAGCAAAGAAGATCGAGGAAGAAGAACAGGCAACCGAATCAAGAGTATCAAGAAAAGAGGACGAAGAGAACTCAATTGCAAACCTAAGGGCTGCACTAGCCGCTTTTATAGGCCGATGCCGCGGTAATGATCGACACGCCGGTTTCACTGGCACCCCCAAAGGATATGGAAGTTCACCGCCGGATAATTGGCACCGCATAAACCAAGCACCGCGGGTCGCGGGTAATGACGAGAACGAGGCAACAATGCTCCTTCCCGCAATGGTGCGGTCGTCGCCGCCGGGCGCATCGTTCGCCTCGCTGACAATGCAAAATACTACCGCCTCTTAGTTTTAACCCTACAGCAGGATACTCCATAACACCGCCGCGTAGGTACACCGGCAAAGGATATATGTGATCACCGCCGGTCTTCGAATGTGCACCCGCAGCAAGTGTTATTACCGACATTGATATAACCCGTCGACGCAGCCAAAGATGGTGCTCAACCTTTTCTCATGGGAAGCGTAGACACCGTCGGTTTAATTAAGTGGAACCGTAGTGAAGACTAGAGGAACACGATTCTCAAGGCTGCAGCCGTGACGTATCACAGGCCATGACCTACTCGGCAGCCTATATACATACTACTAAAATGAAAATTTATAATACGGAGTGTACGTGGGCGTGCGAATGGGGTTAGTTGAAATCTCAATGCATTAACGCCGAGATAAAATTAATGATTTCAATAAATCAATTTTTTACAGATATAACTATATGTTTCACGATTTGTTAATCACCGCCGGTTCATGTGGGCCCGACAGTGATCAATGAAGGTGGAGACTCATGGCTGTCGTCCGTCGCCATTGGAAACGCAGCCCGTGAATTCAAAGCGCAACCGCACGCGCGGAAACGCAGCTGCCGCCAGAGAGATCGCGCGACCCAACCGGGCGATCGTGGGAATTCCAAGCGCTTGGGTTGACGCCGCGTTTGATCGTGGGGGAAGTGGAGCGCCCAACTAAATCACTATTTAAGCACACACTCGATCATGGCGTTCATCCTTTCCAGTTCTCTAATCCAGCCACATTCCCTTTGCATTCATCAGCGCCATGGCTGCCTCAGGCTCAGGATCCAACAAGCGCACCAGGGAGGAGATGGAGGCGGCGGAGGACAAGGGCAAGGAACCGGTGGTGGACGCGCCGGCGGCCGACCCTGACTCCGACCGACCGACTCCGACTACCACTACAAGAATACCGATTTTTTATGACAAAACGACCTCGTGACGGGGCCTAAAACCGTCATATAATGTAGCATAATATGACGAAAATCCATATGTCGTCACAAATTTCTAGCACCATGACTATTTGTGACAGATTGATTTTGGACGTCACATAAGAGTGGACTATATATGACGCTTTCGTTTTCGATGTCACAAAGTTTGGTCACAAAATGTGATTTCATAGGAGCCCGTGTGGCGGTGAGTATTTGTGACTAAAAAATGATGTTTTTGTGACGTGATCAAAGATTGACCCAACGTTAATAAGCCCCCTCGACCGGTGGACCCGACCGCCACCGCTGACCCACTCCATTTTCGCATCTCCCCAACTCAATTTTTCGCCGGGCGAAGCCGCGAGGCGGCGCCCTGGCGAGCACGGTGGCCTGGCGGGGGCGAACTCCCCTCTTCCCAACCCGACGGTGTGCGGCACCGGGGCAGGCGGCGCAGATCCACCGCAAGGCCGGCCGGCGGAGCGGATCTACGGCCACCTCGGCGACTCCATGTCCTCCTCCTCACACTCCCAAGGTGCTCATGGTGACTAGTGGCGCCCTCACCCCCTCCCCCGTCCCCCTCGATTTGTTCTCGCGGTGGCGCTCACCCCTCCCCGCCCCTCGATTTGTTCTCATCCCCGCCTCATCCCCAATCCCTTTTTTCATCCTTTTTTCAATCGTGGCTCATGTCACAGTGCCTCGTCATCTAGCGCCGCACTCGGCGATCAAGCTGCCAGCCTAAGGTTGCACCGCACCCTACTCCCTTATCAGCTGTTCCAAAGAAAGCCCCCGCCCACCGGCCGTTGAAGAAGAGGCGCCTCCCGATGATGGCACCGGGTTGCCATTGATAATCTGCCCGGATTGCAAGGACGTTAGGGTGTTTGTCGCCATCGCCACGAACCCCGGTCGCAACCACGAAGGAGATATTTCAAATGTCCCAGAAGACCTATCGAAATGTTAGTGCAATGGCTAGCTAATTTTGCATATATTTCCTAAATTTTATTCTTTTTGTTTAAATTTCATTGCTTGTGGTTGTAATTTGGATGCAGGGACATGTAATAGGTATTGGTTTGAGGAAGAATATGTTGTGTACCTTCATGATAATGGTTATCCGCAAGACCTTCATCAACCATTGTAGCAAATGACAAACGTATGCCTCGAGCTTGTGGGAAAATTGATAGCTTGGAGGACACCGTGGAACAAGGTGAAGGAAATGGTTGCCAAAAACAGGGGAAGGCATGGGGACCGATTTGTCTTGTGTGTGGTCAGGTGAATGTAACATTGTTCCCGGTGTTTGCCATCTCCTTCATTGTAGTCGTAGTGATGAAGTAGGCAATGAAATCCGTGAAGTAGGTTCTCGTGTTGATGTATGTTGCAAGAGAAGTTGGTCTAGGCTTTTGAACAAAGGTTGAACAATGCAACTGCGGCAGCTTGGTCTTGGCTTTTGAAATGTATGAACAACTGGTGCTTTATGAAGCAATGCAACTGCGCTTTATGAAGCAATGCAATTTGGTTCTTTTTCAAGCAATGCATGTGAATGAAATCTGATATACATTTTGTGACGTAATATGTACATTTCATGACAAGTTCAACAACATAACATGACATATCATGTGTCATGAAAACACGTAAAATGGGAACTATAACTTGCATGATTTAAATGAAATCTGATAGCTTGCATCATTTGATGAAATCTGGCATTGTAACTTGCACCACACATCAAGTTCAAGTATCAAACTAAAAATAGAATAAGGTCTTACAAATTTAACAATTCGACACAATTGTAGTAGCATAATTGTAATACAACAAAATCAAATTGCGTAAAAGTTCATGGTTCACAACTGCTAAAATGCAAAGGTCACAACATCACCGTCTTCTCCCCGAAGTATCGCCTCTTTCCTCGACTATGGTACTCAAGGTAGGTTTCATCTTCATCTTCATCTTCATCATCGCCGCCGCTTGATCACCTTGAGCCGCAACTTTTGTCGACGGATGCTCTCGACAAGGTCTCTACTAACAGGGTCGCCCGGTTCATTTTTCATGTGGACCAAATTCAAATCGATCGATGTCCGCCCATCGCACCATGTGTCGATGAAATGTGGTCCTCTTTGGTATGCCTCTGTAGATCTCATCCGCCCTTGTTCATCCGGTTGGTTTGTGTCTTTAGACTCTTCAACATCAAATATATGCCGGTGACCAAATTCTTGTACCACTCGCCAACTTGGACCTAACTTTGTATCTTCCAAGAGAAAATTTTGTGAAGCATCCCGCTAAAATAAAAGGATCATTCTTATACCATCGCCTTAGATGTTTATGCTCTTGTAGTAACCATCATCTTTCACCCCGTTTGCTCTTCCCTCAAGATTGTACCATTCACACCGCAATAAGATAACAGCTTCTATGGCCATTGTTGTTGTTATCGTAAGTCAACCAATAATGTCTCGTGATTTTCTCATAGAAGTCAATTATCTTACCCTCAGTGTTCACCTTGAGATTTGATGGCGGAGTTCTTGTCTTCTTCCCCGCTTTCATCACGACCTACGCTTGCAGGGAACCAAGACACCATTGATTACAATGTACTGCGGTAATGAACGCACTCGCCGATCTGGCCGCCTTGCTAGTGAGTACAGTCTTCATCAACAAAAAGTTCCGCCTTCGCTTTTCAATTTGGTGATCCGCAGTTCAAAACATTCGCATAAGTGACTTTCAAAATGTATTGTATCATAATTTATGAAGTCATGTTGGACACACATGATCCTCGAACCATGCAAATAAATTTCTTGACATCATGGCTGAACATTATCGACCTCTTGTCCTTCTAATTCTTCCATATACATGCTGCAAATGAATAAAATAATTAGGGAACCTACTAGTATTGAATAAGATTGATGAAATGAAATGACGGAACTACACTCACCTTCTCGTCCCGAACCTCTTCGCAGTTATTTAGAACAAAGTAAACCATGGAGTCAAAGTCTTTGTCTTCATAATGTAGATTTGAAGCACCCAAATGTGTTAATTCCATGCTAAAAATAGAGTA